>CABFVX010007732.1:0-28847 GCA_902151425.1 Timema shepardi
TTTTTTAGAAACTCACTGTAAAACATTGTGTATTTTCTTTTATTATATTATTATGCCCGTGCGAAGCCGGGATGGGCTGCTAGTTTGCATATAAAGAGAGAGTGGGAAACTATTCTAGAGAAAATCACCCAAGTACACCCAACGGGGATTTAACCATGATCTCCCTCCCCATAATTGGCAGTCCAGTCTATTGTGAGTGTGACACCTTAAACCATGTGAAGCAGGTGATATTTAATCAATTTAATCTTCAGGGCATGTGGTGTACAAATCAATGCCTTGTTTGCAGGTGGCCAAGGTGCTAGTAGCACTGGTGCCTGAAATTTCTATAAAATAATTAAAGATAAGTTCAAGATTGTAACTAAACAATTATAAATTGAATTTAAAATTTCTGACATTAATCAAACCCTGGCTTTGTAGTTCAAATACATACACACACACACACACATACATACATACATAAATACATACATAAACATTCACAAGATGCATGAATACACACATCTTGAAGGTTAGGACTAGAATGTAAGGTGGAATATGGTGTTCTTTGCCCACTCTGGTGGCCACGTGGTCCAACACGCTACTCTCGCAGTAGGTTCGAAACTCGGTTGAGTTTAGAAGGTGGTTTTCCTAAATGGTTTTCCACTCTCACGTCACGCAAATGCGTTTACACTTCCTATAAATATAACATTCCTAATCCTTAAAACCATTAGTGTAATTAGTACATAAGCAGATAACCTAAACAGGTAGTGAGATGTGGAGCTAAAATACTAATATTGAACTAAGTTTAAAGTGTAGGTGAAATGTATCTACCTGGCCATAGGGTGAAATGAGCATCCCCTTTGTCTGTACAGTTGTTGCTAAGGGGTTGAAACACTTCCTCCCAGCCACCCTTGTGGTAACTCCACTCCTTGGAGTCCAGTATTAAGGTGTGCTCGGTGCCATACGCCATGATCATGCAGTACGCCAAGTGGTGAATCTGACAACCGTATCCACATTTCTGGACAACACATGTTGATTCATAAATAAAACACATTGAGGGGTGACATTTGCTGTGTGTGGTTCTACACTTTTTTGGATCTCTTTATCTGAAATGTGTTTTTGCAAAGAGAAAAATGCTGAGATTATTGTTTTTAGCACACAGGGCTATTGTCTCTTATTGAAATAACATTAACTTTAAGTTAACTTCACAAAGATACATTTTAAATCCTTAGTGGATATTGAAATCAAGACCTTTAGATTAGTAGTTACAGCTGCTATGAACTTGGGATGATTATTATTTTAGTACAGGTAATAGTAGTCTTGAATATAATTATTTTTTTAAGAACTAAGATTACATCCATACCTAATCATGCCATTCCCTTATGAGGTAGGCAAGAAACTGTGAATATAACTCTTTAAGACAACTTCGTACTTAACCCATCCCACAAACTTTCTCCACACTTCCCTAGCCTTGCATGCTCTTTTGTTCTTGAAACTCATAATGTTTCTCCTTTTCACACATTCGTCTACAACACTTAGCCACGTCTTTACATGGCTTACCTCTTCCTTTTGATCTATATACTTTACCTTCATATATTTGTTTCGTCACTCAATCCACACTCATCCTTTCAACGTTCCCAAACCAACGTAAGACACTTCTTTCTCATTGACCTTTTGGATTCCCTTATTTCTTAGATATCTCATTCCAACCGCATTCACCTTGCTCTTGTGTTTCTCCTGACAAACGCACACTTCATATCCATAAAACAACGTTGGAGTTGATACACTTTTATATACTGCCATCTTTGCCTCTTTTGATAATACCTCATTCTTTGCAGTAGTCCACATTCATCCAACTACTCTCCGAGATTCATTCACGCATCTGTCGAGTTCACCAGCCGTAGATCCATTTTTACAGAACATTCAGTCCAGATACACAAAATCACTCATTTGTTCTAACAGTTTTCCATTTATACTAAGTTGATAATCATTTCCTGCTCTGTCCTTACCAAAAACCAATACCTTAGTTTAGATACATTCATACGAAGATCCATCTTGTCTTTCGCCACAGTCAAATAATTTAATGCATTCTGCAAGTCACTTTCCTTCTCAGCCCTTAGTACCAGGATAATACATTAATATCTCTTCTATAATAACTTCAAGTTCCCATGCCCAGCCAAAAACATCTTAAAACCCAAAAGGCTTAGGAAGTTGAAATTTTGCAGGCAGGCAGACTCTAACCCAAAAGGATGCAAAAAAATACTTGGTTAATGAAAATTTCCATAGGGGCTAAATAAATGGTTGGCATTATATAAAACCAAAGTCGGTAAATTCTCAAAGACCAGAAGAGCTAAGAATCTGAAATTTTACAGGCAGGTAGACCCTAGCCCAACAGGGTGCAGGGATACATTATGAACGAAACTTCACATGAAGGGCCATAAAAAACCAAAATGTATTTACAAAAACTGTTTAGAATAAAATATTCAATCGAAGAACAGTTTCACACTTTTTATTGGAGTAAATATTTGATTTACTATAGAGTATTTAGTTTAAATGCACCTCCCAGATTTTTAGCATCACTAAAACATGATTCCCATTCACAATCATTGCCGAAAAAATTCCAATGGGACATATTACATGACTTGAAATGAAGGTGTTGATTTTTAAATGGGTATTATGCCAGTATGCAAAATAAAGAATAGTTTTCTTAACACATTGTATAGTCTCAATATTTCTAACTGTAGCTGAGGCAACCACCATTGGTTTAAAATAAAAACTAAATATGTGTGCCTATTTGCTGTTTTTGTGCTGTATTCTGCAAATTAAATTAGTCTGATTGTAATGAGCGCACCAGAATGTTGTAGGAACAAACTTCCAGCAACATACCACTCAAGATGCCAGAAGATTACTCATCCTCCCAAAAGGAAGTTTGCTACAGTTTCAAGACTAGGAACAAATTATTGTGCCAGTGGCGTCGAACAGAGAGGACAGTACAGACAAATCTTCACTATGACAACAAAGCAAAAGGGATTTCAAATGAACAAACAATGTAAGTAGGTCGACAATGTGAAACTTTGGAGGTTCAATACTACAAATGGGAAACTATATAATGTTGATTTATCGGGATCACATTAGAAACATGCATATATTTGAGTTCTACTAGTAGCCACTCACCAATCTTCTTGTCAAATTTGTTGGTCAGGGTTTTCCCTGGATGGGTTCCCTTTCTATATCAACAGTGGGTACATTTCCTCTAAATTATACCTTTATTGTACCTAATCCCCCCAGTGTAAATATGTGAATAGCTTAAATGAGAAGTAAAATAATTACTAGGAGGAACCCATACAAAAGTCAAATTTGACTCTGAGATACCACTACCAAATAATGGGGGGGAAAAACCATTCAGAACAAGTCCTGTGAAGGTTAAGTGGACCTTATTGAATGTGAACACTTTAGTATAAGTTAATTAATATATTATCAAGATGATGTAAATCCCGCAGTCAAACACAGATAAAGAGCAAGCCACATAGGAAGATCTTTGTACAAGTGTACATTTATCATTTATTCCCAACATGGAAGTTGGTCCCATCAAAGGTGGATGTAAGTATCAAGATACACTTGGGAAACATCACAGAAACATCCAAGACCCTCCTCAAGATGAACACTAAGAAATAATGTGTATTGCTATTTAAATAGTGTGTAGATTATGCACATTGACTATCAGATAGATTTATCATGCTGAGAAAGTGAAAATATATGTATTTAATTATATATTTTAGAAAACCATTTTAATACATGGCTGCACCCAATAACGAGTTGGAATTGCCGAAAATACGAGAATAGTAGACTAAAAGTATGGAATGTTCCCTCCCTTACAAGCTTTCACTGCTTCTTTTTAAAGCATTGCGTCTCACTACCAGTTCGTGTTATACAAATCACGCTAATGGCTTTAGGGATTAGGAAGGCTGTAATTAGAGGAAGTGTACCCGTATTTGTGTGGAGGGAGAGTAGAAAACCCCCTTGGAAAAACCACCCTTGGTTCACCCAACTGAGATTTGAACCTCGACCTTCCCGTCCTTGGCAGTCTAGTCTACTGCGAGAGTAGCGTGTAAGACGATGCGGCCACCGAAGCGTGTCTTGCAGTACTTAATCTGTTTCAAGGAAATACATATCCAGAAAAATAACTAAAGATGGGGCTGGGTGTGTATTTATTTAATTTAGGGTGGACACCTTTCCCAAAATAAAATAAACTTTTTAGTGGTAGCTGTAAGGAGTATTCACCCCAAACTTTTCTTAGGAATTTGATTCAGCTGATTTTATTATATAAGAAGAAGAAGGCGTAAATAATAACTTATATGTAATTGATATAAACTAGTCAAGATAATACATTTTACGATGTAAACCTAAACTTTGCTGAAAAGTTAAAATGTATTCTAAATATATTTTAAAGTTTCATAAACTCTTATTTGTTCATCATTCAATGTCAGTGTAACATAAATTCAACCTATGTGCTACACCAGTGGTGGAGTATTTATTCTCTAGATCATAAAAAATAATAAAATTAAATACTAAGCTTGAGTATTGTGAACATATGACATTGCTTGCATAGTAACCCATTAGATGACAGCAAAGAGCAACATTCGATTTGGGGGTAAACCTATATGATGTGTGTTGACGATCACCCTTGTGTAGCACTACCACATCTTGCTTGAAATATACTAAACTCTCGTGATTAAAATGGTGGCTGCTTAGAATCTAGGCTCTAGTTATTCCAAAGAAGATCTATTTAATAAATTATTAGCGAGTTGGATACAATTATGATGGTTTGAGACAAGCACTTTCTCCAATGGCAAATATTTATACTTTGAGAGTTATCCAGACCTTGTTAAGAGAACAGACGAGTTTTTTTGCCTTGTCACAGCTAGGTGGATTCTGGAGGAACTTGAGCCGCCTCTGAACCAAGTCGCTAAGTTTGATGGCTTCATTCTCTCGCCATGCAGAAAACCCATCTATCTCACCCATCACTGACAGTTCATTCTTCAAGTACCTGGATAACACTTCATATTGAGTCCTTCAAGTAAAATACAGACACTAAATGTGAGAACTAGTGTGGTCATATGTGTACCGTTCATTCACCTTGATGTACTATGGTGTAGCCTATAAGATAGGCCCATAGTGTAGTTGGTAAAGGCAAGACTTCAACTTTCCAGGGTAAATGAAGTGTACATTGAGAAACTAAATTATTTTTTAAATAATTCTGTGTGTGTGTGTGTATATATATCTGCTCTCATTGGTGCACTTGCGTCTTAATATATTATTTTAACTAAACATCGTGTTTGTCCCCACCTCTCGTGCTCCTCGGCAAGTTCTAGTGTGCTGGCAATTCTTGAGGCCAGTTTTGGAAGCATCGATGACAGTTCTTTCTTCAGCAAGGTTACCCGGCTGCTCACCAAGTACCACAGTGATTTAACGTTGTTGAAGATTCGACGGCGCATCGACTCGTATTCGTGCGGTGGAGAAATGTTTGTGTCTGCAGATACAAGACCACGAGGTTAGAAACTTCTTGGCTATCATTTTACATGAACATAATAAATAAGAATGAAGAGTCTGCACTCTGTCTAAAACATAGGAAAGTTTTATTTCTTGGAGATGATTGAAATACACTAAGAACTCGTTTGTCTGGACCAAACATAACCATAAATGGTCGGAATTAACAAAAATCTAGATAATATAAAAGAGACAGGATTGCTTCAAACATTTATTTGTTTGTTTTTGATCTTGTCTGGGCAGTGTGTGGCGACTCTTTAACAAAGAAAGCACTGCTGACTAAACAATCAAACACACAATATGCACACCAATAAATGGTTAACAAGATCAAATTAAGTAAAACATAATTATAGTACCGTATTTATGTGCCATATGTTAACGTTACACATTACAAAACAACTTTTTTTTAATCAGTCTGGATTTTTTGAAATCCATATCAATGAAATCCAGATAAACTGTGTATCACTGTTTAAATTATGTATAATAATAATAATAATAATAATAATAATAATAATAATAATAATAATAATAGCATCACGTCTTACTACCCGTTCGGGTTATAGGCTTTTAAGTACTAATTACGCTAATGGACTAGGAATTGAGAAGGTTGAATTAGAGGACGTGAACCCTCATTTGCGTGGAGGGACAGTGGAAAACCATTTAGGGAAAAAATCCTCAGTTCACCCGACCGAGATTCGAACCTCAATCTCCCCGTCTTCAACAGTCGACCTCGACACGACTAGCGCGTTAGCCAACTACACCACCGGGGTGGGTTTAAATTATGTAGTTCCTCCTCTTCCTCCTTGGTATGTATAAAACTAACCCTTTAAAATAAATTATATTCCAATTTTTTATCTCAATAATTGTATTCATATTGTAAAGTAAGGCCATATTTTTTGTATTTATACTTGTTTAAAATTAAGCGTTCTTGATTGGTGGATGGAAAGAAAGAGAGTTAATTTTGGGTTGAAGACTGATAAAATTAGAGATTTACACAAGCAAGCTCACAAATTACCATGTGGCCTCCAAACAGTCTCTCTGAAAATGTAAAAGTAGACAGATGTTATTCTTTGTTCAGAAATCTTTAAGAAGTAAAATGTGTTTAAAGTTGTTAAAGTGGACAGACAAGTGTCTAGATGGAAATGATTACATTTAAGGTTCAATTTGTGTTTTGAGAAGAATAAAAATGATATAAATTATACAATGTGTAAGTAAAACAGTTATTTCTAAAAACTCTTCTAAATATCCAAATAACCAGTATTTGAGTCACAGGGGTAAATACAATACATTATGAGAACCTAGAGTTGGATGCTGATGACGTTAATATCTGAAATATAACTTGGGAAACTAAGGGAGAGAAGTTTCGGGACATTTCAAACAGCTACCCAACTCGTGTGGCTAGTTAGTTACATTTTCAAGAACATTACAAACAGCTACCCAACTCGTGTGGCTAGTTAGTTACATTTTCAGAACATTACAACTGCCACACAACTCGAGGCGGGAACCAACGAGTGAGATTAAAATATAGGGTGCTCTCTCGAAAAGACAAATTCCACAAACAATAAAGAGAGCTGAAACCACACATTACTACCCAACGAGAGCAGCTAGAACTTCATGACCCTAAGAAAATGCGCTTTATGGACTGAGAAAAAACAACAAATTCTACAAACCCTAGACAAGAAGAAAACTGCCAAAGGTGTCAACCGAGGACTGTTGGTTTTTGGCACTCACTGGACTACACAACAAATATATGACAGCTACAGTGCAAGCAACATTTGCAGGAATGAGACGACATGACAACTAAGGGTCCAGGGTTCGTCTCAACCTGCTGGTGTTGTGAACCTTGCTGTCTTGCAGACTTTGTTGCCTACTTACCATACCTTTACCAAACTTCAATGGAAAACCTTCTTTTGAGTTTTCAAACAAGACCTAGATGTACCACCCTGAACCACAATTACTTTTTAGACCAATCATTAATGTATTTACTACTTCCTACTCCTGTTATTATTTTTTAGGTATCATCTAACACAACATAACTTTTAGAATTATTATATAACTCTTTAATCAACTTATTTTGTTTATTACAATTGCTTGTTTTTTCACAAACTATCCATCTGTTCCATTGCCACACTTACCAAAGTACTCCACCTATCCCTATCTTGAGCTAGTTCTATCCAGTCCACTTCATTACACCCTATCCCTATATTTATCTAGTTCTATCCAGTCCAACTCATTACACTCTATTTATATCTTGATCTAGTTCTATCCAGTCCAACTCATTACACTCTATTTATATCTTGATCTAGTTCTATCCAGTCCACCTCACTACATCCTATCTCCATCTCGAGCTAGTTCTAGCCAGTCCACCTCACTACACCCTATCTCCATCTCGAGCTAGTTCTATCCAGTCCAACTCATTACATCCTATCTCTTTCAGCTCCAGTTTAATGTTATCTTCTCATCTTAGTCTAGGTCTTCCCAATGGTCTCTTCCCATTTGGTTTGCCAGTCAGTACCCAGAACAAGGTTCTAAATTCTCCCATTCACGCTGCATGTCCTGTCCACCGTAATCTACATACAAGAGTTGAATATCTTAACAATGCTGTGTGATAGAGTACAAGGTATGTAATTCATCATTATTTAACCTCCTCCCCTCCCCAGTAATCTCATCCCTTTTTGACCAAATATCTTCCCAAGCACCTTGTTTTCAAACACCCTAAATTTGTTTTCATCATATAAGGTAAGAGATCACATTTCACACCCATAGGGAACAAGGTAAAATTATTGTTTTGTATATTCTGAGTTTTACATTCCTGGAAAGCAGGCGAGATGTCAACAACTTACCAATCTAATAATGTTGTTGCTAGTTAAAATTGTTCCTAAATATTTGAACTAATTAATCCTGTCAAATGATATATTGTTCACAGTAATCTTCAAATTATCAACCTCAATGGCCCCTATTGGACCTTATTTTTTTCATCCATTACCATTTCCAGCCTATGGCCTGGGACAATTTTTTATTCAAGCCATATATATTTCCACTACCGGCTTGCGAGGCCTGTCGTAGCTTCATATGATTTATAATCTAACTCAAGACTATAACAGGCACAACATCCAATCCACATCCGTTAATTTATAAATGTGAAAGGGTAACCACATATTTTCATCAATGATAAATTTTTGGCCATGCCAGTAATCGAATTCTGGACCCTTAACTCACTGGGCAGACATGCTACCAACTGAATTAATGCACCTATTAGACCTATAGTTTTAAAATTTAAAACTATTGTTAGTGTAGCAAACATTTTTAGTCTATTGATGATTCTACAACTTTCTACTTTCAAATTTCATCATGCTACTACATGACTAAATTGACTTTTTTTGAGAGTTGAATCCTGGTACTTCAATTTTCAAAACTATATTTTTTTTATTCAAAATTATTTCTAATAAGTTAATTTATATCAAACCAAAAGATTTGCGATACCCTCAATATACTTTGCCGAACTAACAGCTGACTCTCTTTCATGTTTACAAAGTGATACAATCCACCTTGAATATTTTATACATAACATTTTCCTATTTTCAATTTGTTTTGTCTATTCCAAATTTAAAACAAATTTAATACTATTGCTATGTTATTTAACTCACTAGATAAAAATAATTTACATTTACTTCCCTTCTTTTAAGTTATACTTAACATTGATACACACTGACTTTTTCCACTGTCAGATCTTTCCTGACCTATTTAGCTCACCATATGTGAACAGCTTAATATGTTATTTATACCAAATATCCAACAATACTTTCTCTTTTATATCCTCTCAAACAAAACTATGACAAAAAAAAATAGTCTTCCTAAGTCCTAACTTGCCTTGCATTATATATGTTACCATCCAACCCCGATTCCAGGACAAACTAGATCAGACTAAGCTGAATTGATACATCTTAAGAGCCTCACGATGTACTAGTCTAAATTCGTTAGTACTGAAATTTTGGCCAAGCTCATAGGATAAATTAGTTAATCCTAAAATGTTATTAGGCCTAACCAGGGTTAGGTTTGTGTTTGGTTAGTTTAGCTTAGCTGACAACATTTGCGCACGAACTGTGAATGATGAAACCTGTCCAAGGTCAATTCATAGTATGAGTTAAGAATAATTAAAACTAGAATTGGCTAAAAACATCAGGCTATACCTGTTAATCCAATAAGCGGCAGGATGAGCAATTTGGCCTCGCCTGAACTAGTTTGGAGGATAACATATCTGAAAACTTCTTGGTCTGAATCTCCTCTCTGATAAAATATTGATTATTTGACTAGTTACCCTATCACTAGACCTACCTTTCAAAATAGTTTTTTTTATACCTCTTAACATTACTATGTAACTTTCTACATAACTTAATACAGTACTCTATGTATACATCATATTAACATTTCCTTAATGACTGCGTCTTACTACCTGTTCAGGTTATGTGCCTGTATTATAATTACTCTACTGTGGTAGGGATGAGGAAGGAAGGATTTTAGATGTAATGTACCCGCATTTGTGTGAAAGGAGAGTGAGAAACTATTTAGACCCAACCGGGATTTAAACCCCGATCTCCCTATCTTCATCAGGCCAGTCCGACACAAGAGATATGCCTTAGACCATTCAGCCACTGATGTTATCTTCTTAATCACTGAGTGGGGATGTTGTGTTATAAGCCATGTCTATATTAATTATTCCTTTTAAAAGTGTTTTCTGAATGGTTTAAAGTGTCACTCTCGTGTTAAGACTGGCCTTTGAAAGCAGGGAGAATGGCATTTGAATCCTGGTCAGGTCTATAGAGGGTGGTTTTTCCTCAATGGTTCCTACTCTCCTTCCACGCAAATGCGGGTAGATTAACCCTAAAATGATTCCTTCCTCATCCCAACCCCATTAGGGTAATTATCATACAGTAGCCCCATGGCTTCCTTGGTGCTCACTGACAGCTCACAGCTGACTTCCGACAGTCAACATTTAGGTATATATCTAAATTTTGACTGTCAAAAGTAACAGATGCTAAACATTTGTTTTTGCAGATCCTCTAGTTCGGCGTAGGGATACGTAATTTGGTCTGGTAACTTTTTAAGGCTGTCAACTGTCAGCTACAAGCTGTCAGTCACCACCAAAGAAGTCATGGGGCAACTGTACATGTGCATAACCTGTAAAGGTAGTAATTAGACAAACCTTGTTTAGTTTTACTTTTATTTATTAATTATTATATGAACTTTCGAGAAAAACAAAAATTGATTAAATAAAAGATGGACATTGTCAATGATGCAATGTGTGAATAGTAAGTGAATTTGTACATGTGTAACAAAAGGTAATACAAAACAATGATAGAATCAACCATACAAAAGAGTCAAGAAACAAATGTAATTATAATAAAAGAGTAACATTTTATTTTATAATATAGAAAATTTAAGAAAAATAATTTTCTGTTTTAAGTAAAAAACACTTGAAAATATTGTTATACAGCAAGAAAATATTTAAATAAAGTGTAAACTTTTCTTTTCTTTAACTAAGGCACACAGGATGACAAAAAACATTTCAAAACATAGATAAATGAAACATCTTGAAGTTATAATATAAAAAAAAGTTACAACTATTCTTTTCAAATGAAACATAATGAAAAAAAAAAAACATAATAAGGTAAAAAAAAATTCAGCATGTGATAAGATGGTGGCATGTTGTGTTGATAATATCGGTACTGATGAACTGTTAGCTATAATCTCCTGTAATGGGTTGGTTAAGCTTGAGGAATCATAAAGTAGGTGGTAGCGTGTTTACCTTAACAGTGAAAAAAAACTAATAAAAGTTCTTCGGAAAATTATATAAAGGAACTGACTCCACTTCACTTGAGTAAGTTTAGAAAGCTTTGATTACAACCTTGTAATTTCTGGGGGATTCTATCAGCAAGCAGAATACCAACTGCAGAAAAAGCACATGTGGCACCCCCATTTTATTTGCACACTTCTTCCTAATTTTGGACAACAATGTCCTGATGATTATTTAACACAGATCTTTGATGAATGATGACAATTTTGTTTTCAGCACCCATGTCTTTACACTCACCACTAGTTGATTTTTTCGGCATTTTTTTACTAAAACAAAGCACAAACAGCACATAACAGTTCAAAATTTTCAAGCAAACTAGCATAATATGAACAAATTGCCTGACTTTGCACCTGTGTGCAAAACAAGCGAAACAAACTGGACGTAACATGAGAGTAGGAATGACAGCCGCTTTGTTTTAATGTGTCTCACTATGTATCGTCGTGTGTCATCACTTTTGCCCCACCTTGAGTCAGCGACTCATTTGAAAACATGTGGTCAAAGTGGAATGACACATGATGAAACACAACACAAACATGTTTCAAAACATTTTGTGTCATTCTGTGTGTCTCCAGCCTAATAGAAGATTACTTCAAGATATCATTATAACACATAAAGAAAATTCCAATAAAATAAAGTGTTAACTTTTAATTTACAAACATCAAAAAATCAGTATTAATTCAACACACTAAAGAAAATGTATGTAAACTCTTATACATATGCTAGTATTTGTATCTACTTTAGGTTATGAGGTGTTTGTTGATGTTGAATATCACTGCAAATTCTATCCATCCATCAATCAAGGGAAGTAATGAAATTATGTGGTTTTCAACCCCTTGTTATATCTAAAATTAACCTTTTAATTTTAATTATATTATAATTTATTTAAAATTTTATTCATCTTGTCAAGTGGAGCCATATTTCTCATATTTGTACGTGTTGAATATTCAGATTGTTACTACTTCTGCATATGAGTCAGTTTCTTGAACACCTGCGTTTGGTAGGTGAACCTCCCACTATTGTTTTGGTGCCTTTTTTGCGTTCTTGATTAATGGATGAAAAGAAAGAGAGTTAATTTTGGGTTGAAGACTGATAAAATTAGATATTTACACAAGCAAGCTCACAAATTACCATGTGGCCTCCAAACAGTCTCCCTGAAAATGTAAAAGTAGACAGATGTTATTCTTTGTTCAGAAATCTTTAAGAAGTAAAATGTGTTTAAAGTTGTTAAAGTGGACAGACAAGTGTCTAGATGGAAATGATTACATTTAAGGTTCAATTTGTGTTTTGAGAAGAATAAAAATGATATAAATTATACAATGTGTAAGTAAAACAGTTATTTCTAAAAACTCTTCTAAATATCCAAATAACCAGTATTTGAGTCACAGGGGTAAATACAATACATTATGAGAACCTAGAGTTGGATGCTGATGACGTTAATATCTGAAATATAACTTGGGAAACTAAGGGAGAGAAGTTTCGGGACATTTCAAACAGCTACCCAACTCGTGTGGCTAGTTAGTTACATTTTCAAGAACATTACAAACAGCTACCCAACTCGTGTGGCTAGTTAGTTACATTTTCAGAACATTACACACTATCATTTTCAGTGATGTATATAATTTAATGTTCCTATGATCCTATCATGTTCTTCGGTAAATGTAATACTATTATAGATTTTCACATTAAGTTTCTCCATTAAGATATAATTTGTGCTGTTATAAATTCAATAAGATTTTTATTTGATTATGTTCAAAATAACTTATTTTGCTTCTTTCTTTTTTGTTTTTTTTCGCAGGTGGTATTTGATATGAACCAACTGATGGTATCAGCACACAACTTAAAAACTAACTTAAGCTTAGAATAAACATAACACTCAGTAATTACTATGGTTGTTAGTTCATTATTATAAAAAAAATTATCCATGGCATAAGCTATACTGACCAAAAGACCGCCATCTGCTGGCGAAGATAGTGTTAACTTCTGTGAATAGAGTGTACTGTAGTCAGCACAACAAACCATTTGGCTATTAAGCTCACTTTTCTAGATTGGAGCCGCCACTTTTCCATTCCAGTAACTCTTCATTTGTCCTCACAAGACTGGATTAATCCTGTTTCAGACCCAATATATCTACACTAATATAATATTATAAAGAGGAAAGATTTGACTTTTTGTTTTTTTGTTTGTAATGGATAAACTCAAAAACTACTGGACTGATTTTAAAAATTCTTTCACCAATATAAAGTTACATTATCAGCGAGTAATATAGACTATATTTTATTTTGAAAATTTAATTTATTCCTCATAAAAATGTCGATAGTCACTCATATTTTATGTTGGAGTCTATGATGATTCTTCAATATGTGTGTTGATCACAGACCTAATTTCACCTATGATCAATTGTTCGACCATGTCAGGGCCCTTAACTCAGTCAACAATATACTGACTGAGCTAAGAAGTTGAACTAGTTCCATTAATGCATTAACTCATTTTGGTGGTCAAATGGTCTAAGGTGCCACTTTTACAATATATTGGAATACCAAAAACAGGGAGTTCAGAGATTGAATCCCAGTTGGGTGTACTGAGGGTGGTTTCCCCTTAATGGGTTTATTCTTCCCCATCACGCGAATGTGGTCACTATGTTTAACCTTCCTCATCCTTAGCATACTAGCGTGATTAGTACATATGCATACACCCAAACGCAATACAGCGACCAAACAAATATATTGCTATTAATATTACCATCCCCTTTAATCACTAAGATTGTCTAATGAATCATCATCATTATCATCTGTTTCCAGCCTGTGGCTGAGTCAGTTTAGTAAAATGCCTCAATCTTCCTCTATTCTTCCACCATTCTTCCTCCTTTAATTACTTCCATTCTTCTCCTCTCACACAAACACTTTCTGTTATCTGCTCCTCTCATCTCTTTCTTGGCCTCCCCTGAGGTTTTTTCCTACATACCGTCAACTCTCGATTCTACGACCCCGGGAATAGCGTCCCTCTCGAAGTAACGACCCTTTTTGGGGAAACCGCGAAAAATGTGAAAAAAAGGACAAAAATTTTAAGGAAATTGGCTATAAAATGTGTTTGTTGCACTTATTAAGGTCACTGGCTTGCGATTATCTTTGTGAGCGCTGTATTACTAGTAACTGGGGTAGGTCAGGTATAAAAAATATACACCATCCTATCAATGCCAGCCAATAGCACTTGATACTGTCCACCCCCTCCCACAAGCAAGACAATGTTTCCCCGCGCGTGACTTTCGTTACATCACCCGTCAGGCTTGTTTTTGCCATTGTTATTTCGATTCTCGATTTGGTTACTTTTTGGTTTGGTTTTGTGAATGATTTTTGATGACCCACACTATTTATTTGATACGAACTTATAATTTCGACGAAATGAGTGAAAATAGAACCTTCTTGATGCTCATGAAGAAGTAGAAGATTATACAGGAAGTTGATGAGAAAAAGATTACAAAGACGGATATTGTGTGGCGGCATGGCATCCCGAAGTCGACACTTTTCACGATTCTGAAATGAAAGAAGAAATTGTGAGTTCAGTGCAGAAGGAAAGCCACAATGTAAAGACCAAAAATTCCAGGGTGCACACGCGAATCTGGAGCATGTTATGCTGGAGTGGTTCAGCCAGCATAGAGCGCAAAACGTGCCTATAAACGGACCGATGATGCAGAGGAAGGCTGATGAATTTTTCCTGAGGTTGGGTATAGAAAACTAAGTGTTCAAGTGGGTGGATAGAGCGTTTCAAAGTGCATAAAAATATCCAGCCACAAGGTAATCGATGAAAGCGCATCGATCAACCCAACATCGGTGAGAGAGTGGGTTCCCTTGCTCCGAAATATCCTTAGGCGCTATCAGCCTCAAGATGTATACAACGCCGACAAGCTGGGAATGTTCTACAACCTCATGCCAGATCATACTTGCTGTGAAAGGGGATAAGTACAAGGTTGCAAAGAGGAGCAAGGAGCGCCTCACCGTCCTTCTGTGCTGCAACATGGATGGCAGCGATAAGATAATGCCCCTCAAGATCAGGAAGTTCAAGAAACTCGGGGTTTCAAGGGCAACATCCTGCCTTGTGACTATGATTTTAATAAGAAGGCATGGATGATCTCGGGGGTGTTCACAAGGTTGCTTCAAGGCTTTGATTCGAAGATGGACGCCGCAAATAGAAAAGTCGTGCTCTTTGTCGACAGTTGCCCCGCACATCCTGCTCTCGACAAACCCAGTAACATCGAGCTGGTGTTTTTGCCAAAGAACATCTCAGCATTCCTCAGCCTCTGGACTGGGGAATAGTTCCAGCAAGTTAAGGTGAAGTTACGCGAGATGCTTGTGCAGAGTATGATGTGGAATCTCGATATGGGCAAGGACGTCAAAAAGTCGGACGTGCTTAGGGCCATAGAGAGAATCGCCACCAGTTGGAGGGCCGTGAGACCGGTGGTAATCGCCAATTGCTTCCAACACGCCCACTTTGTCCTACCAGTCGACGAAGAGGCTGCCGTCCGTGTGCTTCCTGCCACTGCCAGAGCGGAACACCCAGACGACCCACTGCCAGTGGACGCCAATTCTCAGCCAGGCCCCTCCATGGAACCGCAGCCTGGCTCATAAGCAGCACCTTCGTCTGCCCCCCTGACTTTCACTCGGCCGTGTGACAAGAAAACGTGGCAGACGATGACATCACAGTTTGGGGAACCCTCGACGACGCCGAAATAATCAGGGAGCAGCAGGAGTCCAGCGATGAAGAGGAGTAAATGCAATTTTTTGCTATGAGGGTCGAGGGGTGGAACAAAATCGGTTAAAATTCCAATAGCAACCCCTTCGAAATAACGAGCCTTTTCCAGGGAACCGTGAAAGGTCATAGAATCGAGAGTTGACTGTAGTTCATTTCCAACATTTTATTTGGCATCGTCTCTTTTTTCCACCCTCATTACATGCCCATACCCTCTCAGTGTTTCTTCCTCTATTATCTCATGTACTCCCTGTACTCCAAATCTTCTTCATTCCTAAACTTGTTTCTCCTCATGACAGCTAACATGCTCCTCACAAACTTCATTCTCATGGCCTCCACTTCCCTTGTTTCTCTTACATTCACTGTCCATGTTTCTGCTGCATATGTGATAACTTGTCTAATGAATATCAATATTAATCAGGGTGATAAGTAAACTAGTTGTTTAACTGATATAATATAGACATTCATTCAAATAATTGTTCATTCAACTCAGTTTAACTTTGGTTCTCTATTTAACATTAAAATTCCACTTACTATTGATACTCTCAATGGGCTTCAATGGCAGCTCCTCTGACTTCTCTTTTACTTTTGGTTTCTCTTCTTTGATCAGCATCTTTGCAATGTTAGGAACATGGAAACCTGACTCCCTTAGAAAGACAAGACACAAAGTTACTAAAACCATTTACAGGTAAAGATAGTTATCACAATACAAGATTTGTTATCGCTGCTTGGCATGATTTTATATTGTAGAAAGTGTAATGTGGACCATTAAGGTTGCATACATTAACCTATCAGTTCTGAGGGTCTCCAGCCAATTTGTGCTTGAACTTATTGTAAGAGATTTTATTATTGCTACTGTTATTTTTGTTACTATTATTATTATTGTTATAGTTGCTATTATTGTTGGTGTTATTGTTATTACAGTTATTATTATTATTATTATTATTATTATTATTATTATTATTATTATTATTATCAGTATTATTATTTTAGTATTATTATTCCAGTTGTTATTGTTGTTATGATTGTTATTATTGTTTCTTGTGATTTATCTTATTGTTTTGTGATGTTATTATACTTATTATATTATTATTATTATTATTATTATTATTATTAATCACTAACATTATTAATATTATTGTTATTATTTTAAATATATAAATTGATCTTTCTGAGCCAACTGATTATATCAGAACGTTACTTATTAATGTACTTAGCTTTAGAACAGACACAACAATGACTGCTGTGAATGAATTTATAACTGTAAACTTTTTATTTTATGTGCTGGAAATTGGATCTGGGTCCTTTCGATCAGTAATAAAACGATCTATCGAGTTGGACAAATGGTTCCAAGTAGATAAATGAGTGATTCTGAGTCAAATTAGTAATATTGTGCTAAAAAGGTATAGACAAGACATTCAAATTGAGATTTATCAGGCAGGCTAGAACTCTCTATAACCAAATACTCTCATAAGTTAGGGCCCTTTTAAGTATGTGATTCGTTTTGTCCGACAACCGACAGCAAACACTAGCCCATATTATAAATCGATGGGAACTAATGGATCCCTTTATGCTCTGTCGTCCAGGTTAATTGTTGTGATTTCAAGAATGTGTCGTCATGTCCTATGAATCACACGCAGCAAAAACTTTTCCGGTTTCTCTATCTGCATGGCATTTAATGGTTCTTTTTATGCAAACATGCGAGTTGTGTGTCGTCTCTTCTCTAGAAATCAGTGCAGCCAACCTCCTATCTTGTTGGCCAAACGATGTAATATCCATTCTATAATAATTGATAAAACTTGTCACTGTCATCTCTTAATTTTCCGTGCAGATTACCAAATGCACTATCTATGTATCTCGCACTGTTAATGGCATGGACATCCCATCTTCTTTTTCAACTTTTTCTTAAGATCAACTGATAAACAGCATTCAACATGCATGGATCAATCTTCTACTGCAAGAAATTGGCAACACTGATTAAATGTTTTCATTCCCCTACTAGTTTGTTCAACAGACGACTAAATGTTGTATGAATAAAAGAACCCTACAAACCGGAAAAGTTTTTGCCGTCCGTTTTTTCAGTTGTCGGACAACACGAATCACATGCATGCATAGAGTTAAAATTATACAGTTAAATAAACATAGCACAATAACACTTTGATAAAGCATATGCTTGTACAATTAATATTGCACATTACCTACATGTCCAGGAAAGAGTGTGAGTACATGGGATAGTAGAGGAAGCAAGACTGAGATGGTATGGACATGTGATGAGGATGTTGGAGTGCATGAGATAGTAGAGGAAGCAAGACTGAGATGGTATGGACATGTAATGAGGATGTTGGAGTACATGAGATAGTAGAGGAAGCAAGACTGAGATGGTATGGGCATGTAATGAGGATGTTGGAGTACATGAGATAGTAGAGGAAGCAAGACTGAGATGGTGTGGACATGTGATGAGGATGGAAAAATAAAGGATGCCAAGGAAAGTGTATGTCTGAATGTAGAAAAAAACTGCAAGGGAGACCAAGAACGGGATGGGATGAGCAGATAACAGAAAGTGTGCAAGAGGAAAAGAATGGTGGAACGACAGAGGAAGAGTAGACATTTTATTAAACTGACCCGGCTACAGGCTGGAAACAGTCGATGATGATCATCAAGTATTATTCATAATTTTTTTTAAATGACACCTGAATATGGGAATCGAACCCCAAGACTCTTGGCTGAGCAGGACAATTCTCTACCACTGAGCTTGGGACAAATACTGGATACCTCAGGGGCAGATAATTGGTGTGCTTGGCCAAGAGTCCCAAGTTTGATTCTGGTATCCAGGTGTCATTTTTCAAAATTTACTAACAATAACACCTGCAAGACAAGTTTTTTTGCAAAATAAGTTATGAGCTGGTAATTTTAACTTCAAAAAATTGTTAAAAAGAAATATGTACAGCTTTTTCACTTAAGAGGAAGGGTACATTCTGATTTTCTCTTATTTTTCATGGAGTGAAAAGTGCAATGGTAAAAAACAAGCAAAAAACTTAATAATTATACTAATAGGTAATTTTGAGTAAGAAATGGTTTCTAAAGTATTAATTTTTCCCACTCTCTTAAAAATTGGGGATGCGGCAAGCCCTCTTTCCTCTTTCTCTACTAAACTACAGATATATATCTTTGCTAGCAGTTAGTCTACTACCTACATCGGGGGTCACATGCTAAAATGCATCACTCTTGTCTTACCTCCGATGGCCGGTGACAGGGAGATCAGGGTTAGAATCTTGGTAGGGTGCGGTAAGGGTGTTTTTCTTAAATGGTTTCTCACACTCCCTCCACCTAAATGGAGGTACTTTTCCTCTGAATTCATACCTTCATACTCCCAATCCCACTAGCATGATGAATATGTGTGTGTGTATGTGGAGCTCAAATGGGCACTGGGGGGTGTTTGTCTACAACACAATAAGCTAATAATAGTAATAATAATAATAATATACTCACAATATTCTTTTGGAAATGTCATCTAGGAAGGTTTTGAGTTCAGTATTTTCTATTTCATATTCCTTTAATTTCTTGACCAAAGCGCTTGGCTCATCTTTTTCTTCATTGTATGATCTCCCATAGAACCATAACGAGGTTGCACCAATCACAAACAGCCAAAGCACAACAATTAGTGCCAACCGTTTGGTGCAATCATTCACTCGAATCACATTCATCTTATTTTTCAAAATTAGGTACAGTTTGACAGTGAATGGAATTGAAAGTTAATGGTAAATAATGTTAATTTTTCAATGGTTTTGAATAGGCCTCGTCATTGTCTATAATTATATTTCCATGAAATATTTTTACTTTGCCATGAAACCTTAAAGGAAAAAATATTTAAAACAATGTTATGGTAATATTTATTTCTAAAAAAAATAATAATAATAGTTTGTAACAAATACTGTGGAATCAACAAAAAAATAATTAAATTGTTATAAAATATCAATCTATAATGTATATTGATATAGAGGATTGAGTAACCACTTATTAAAGAAGCTAGTTCAAATCCTGGTTGGGACAGATCTATGCTTTACATGGTATACAAGTAAACAAGCTTCAAGAAATTTGAAACAACAATAATTCCACTTAAGTATGTGAATCCATAATATTCAATAAAAGTGACTAAAATGACTCAAAATATAGTTATGCCTCACCTATAAAATAAACTCTAAAATAGCACAAAATAAAATAAAATAAAATATGACAGATTATTGTACCCGTTATTATATTAGGTTTTGGCAGATCTCATTTGAAACAGTACAAATGATGATGGCTTGGCCACACTCCTTGGCGAGACTGAGATACGATCTAAAGAGAAGCTCTGGACTAGGATACCAATGTTATACATGAAACTCTACTGTGCATNGGGGGGGGGGCTGGAGGTGGAGCACCCGGTTGAGGTTGGGAGCTCATGGATTTGAGACATGATCACCCTTGTGGCAATTCCCTGGCTCGGACAGGACAAGAGGCTTTGCCTCTCTGCCTGGGAGATGTTCCTCGTCCATTGATCCTAGTGTGGCAGCCTCCAGGCAACATCCTGAGGGCTTAGCTCGAAGGGAGGCTAAATCTCTGTCATGGTAGTCTGTGTGTGAGTGAATGGGGGAGCTTCTCCCTCCCCTCCCTCCTTCTTACTCGCCACACACTAACCTGTTGGTAGCTAATAACTTCCGGGAAAGCTGATCATGCCACCTCCACAAGATCTTCGCTGGGAAACTCATGTTGAAAGCTTTGTATGGGTGAATTCTGAGGCTAGGCGCCTGTCCTCCTCCAAGGGGTTAACGCCCCTACGTGAGAGTCCAGCGCTCACAGAAGGAGAAGCCAACTCCTCCAGTCGAGGGAAGCTGGGCAAGGCGGTGGTTGTCTGGTGATGACAGGGCTGATGGCAGGCATGGGGCCATTGGTCCCTAACCTGTCCACTGTGCTCGTAATGTGTGTGGCCATGCCCCAAGGACACAGCCATGATCCAACTCCTCCAGTCCCCCAGTTGTCTGGTGGTGACAGGGCCGATGGCAGGCATGGGGCCATTGGTCCCTAACCTGCCCACTGTGCACGCAATGTGTGTGGCCATGCCCCAAGGACACAGCCATGATGGGTTATAGGAGCCTCATAAGAAGTATTTGTTCCCCAGACAAGTGGATGCAGAAACCTGACACAGCAGGTGAATTTCCACTTTGAAAAGTCTCTGACTTATATAAGATGTCAGTCTTGTGATGTGACAGTGTTCTTAATGTGCAGGTTAGGGATAGGTGAGGGTTGTCAAAGTTTAGTTTGTTTGGAGAAAATAAGGTAAAAAGAGTATTATTTCTTTCTCTCATTTTGGTATGAGACATACTTTACTACTTCCTTATAAAAACATATTTACTATTGGCCCTATAACTCTTTAATGCCATTAGAACACAAAACAAACTAGAGACTAGACTATGGGCATACATAGCCCTAATTTTTCAAAATTAAGATTCAGCTAGTGGTTATCGTTTGCTTTTAAAATAATGTACTAGTTAATTACTTCAAAGTACAAGTCATATTAGGCACACATTTCTATGATTATATTTTGATGAACTCTCGAGACACTGCTCAGTACAATTTGCTGTGACCCTACGAAAGTTTACATATTTTCATTTGAAATAGGTAAAAACCGGGCTGGATCGAGGATTTTGGGCGCCAGAGACCACTTTCAAAACATTTTAATTTGTAATGAGAAAATAATCTATTTCGAACTAGAATTAACAGAAAGAAGAGCATGGAATGCATATATTAATATTAATAACAATAACAATAATAATCATCATCATCATCTAATAATATTTATCAGCTCAAATTATGATTTAGGTTCTAGTTGAGTATATTTTATGAGTTCCTGTACCAGTTAATACCAGCTATTGGTTCTGGCGTAAGGCAACGTTCGGTTATGCTTGATGGAATGAAATATCACTTTGTTGCACTTCTAAATAACTATTTTATAAACACTATATAATTTCTAACATTTTAGATAGGTGAAATAATAGTAGTGAAAATGTGCATGGTTTTAGGATAGAGAAGTCATACACACTTCTTAACTCTTAGTCTGAGATTTGTCAAACTACTACAGAAATTTGCATATATTGATGGGAGCAATTTCAAATTAAAATCTATTATTAACTTGATCATAATCAAATACCCATAAACTTTATAATGAGTGCATAGTGTTATCTGACATGATGGTCTTTGAGTGTTTAGTGTGATGTTACTGATTTAGGGCTATGTAATGCATCAAGGGGCTCAATATTATGCTGTCACCCCCCCCCCCCCCCCCCCCCTCTAAAAANTTTTTGAAAGGTATTTCAAAATATAGTGTTGTCTGTGCTGAAATGCAACTTACTCTTTGTCTGGTTGGCCCAGTTTGGTCCCACTGATCTAAACAGCACTGCCCAAAGTAAACCCTCCACAGACTTAGCACTGTTCGTGTAGCACAACTTGCTTATAAGAGAAATGACAGGCACTTCTGCTTGAAATTCATGCGGTGCTTTACCTGGATAAATGTTAGGCAAGAGTTAGATAAGGATATTGCACAAACACTCGACTACCGTTCATTTAAGAAAGTAAAGTGATAAAAAAACCCACTTAGCCTTGTCCATGATTGTGGTGGATTAGATGTCAATTAAATCTAGAATTAATTCTACTTGTCTGGGAAACAGATAATGACTTTCATAAGAAATTTAATCTTGGATTTATTTAGATAACTATTTCAACACAAACACCTTAACAAGATGGAAGTCAGGCTATAGCTGTTATATAAATACGGTTATAACCTCATCTAGTTATAATATTCTTTGAATTAAAAAGTGACACATGGACACGAGAATCAAACCCAGGACATTTGGCTTAGTACATCAATGAGCTGAGCTATCTAGGAGTAGTCACATGAGTGATCAATTAAGATCATGAGCTATCAGATAACACAGCCACCTTCAAGTCAAGAGGCCTTTATGCTGCCAGATGTACAATGACAACTGTGTGATGGATTAAATAGCCAAACTTGTTGTTAAGTATAGTTATAACTATAGAAATATTATAGTCTTTAAACTAAATACTGTACTACTGGCACTATAAAGCTCTACTGAGTCTAAGGTTGTTGCTCTATCTGATAGTTTGTGATCTTAACTTATTGGTTATATGTAGCTTACAATTTCCACCTGTCCATCGCAGACTCTGCCTTAAAATATTAGTGAAGAATAACCCTGAGCAAGGGACGACTCCTGGATAGCTCAGTGGTAATAGCATTGGCATTCTAAGACAAATGTCTCTGGTTCTATTCTCATGTACAGATGTTATTTTTGAAATATATAAAATACTTAAATAAGAGTTTCCATAACCATACAGTTTATAATTGACTAACCATTGTTGATTTGATTTATCCAAGTTATAGCTATCAATTTGATAGTAATATTTACATTATTTTAGTTATTACTTATTATCCAATTAATTACTAGGTACTATTTAATGTGGTTCAATGTTTAATGACCTTGTCTATTGTGAAATTTAGTTTCAATAAAACCAAGTTATTATCACAGGGCTTTTAAAAATTACAAAAACTTTAAAAGTAACTTTACCAAAAAATATATATTGTTAGGTTTTTTCTTATTTAACAATAGGAAAATGATTTTTGCAGATAAATGGTATGTATACTTGTAGGTTGTAATACTTAAGCAAATTCAACAAACGTTAAAAGCAATATTGCCTAAATCACTGTAACATAATTTAAAATATATGTTTAACAAACAACTTAGCTTGGCTTATCTTCACTTCAACATTTAATAAAGTCATATATGAGCATAGTGGGGTGGGGGTGGGAGTGGCATGGGGTTCATCACCCCCTGCCCCTCAAAATCTAATGAAGTTTCTAGTATGGAACTTAAAAATGACCTTGTGTCAAACTTCAAATAACTCATAGAGGCATTCACTTTCCAAAAATGTTCACTCTAAATGACTTTTAGAAGCATACAATTTTAAAAAGAATTACTCATATGGGACCACTACAAATAGCTTCTAGAGGCATCTAATTTACTGGGGTAAAAAAAAACAAGCGAATAAAACTTTAAACAGTTTTAAGGCCATTCCAGAATTTAAAAAAAATATATCAGTGAGAAACACTTCAAATAGATTTTAGGGAATATGATTCATAAAAAAAATCAGACTACACATTCTTTAAATAGTTTTTAGAAGCATTGATATTTTCAAAAATTTGTTAAAACAGGACTACTTTCAATAGTCTCTAAGAGTAACCACATTTAAATTTTTTGGGGGGGGAATGGAAGGGCAAGCACTATTTTAAGTGGCTGCTAAACAGAGTATAATTTCCTCTAACATTAACTGAGGGAGAGGAGGATAGTAAGATAATAACAGAACAAAAACCCACCTCGGTGGCAAAGTTGGTTAACGCGCTTGTAGTGTTGAGCTCGACTGCTGAGGACGGGGAGATCGAGGTTCAAATCTCGGTCGGGTGAACTGGGGAGGGGGTTCCTAAATGGTTTTCCACGCAAATGCGGGTTCACTTCCTTCAATTCAACCTTCCCAAATTCTAATCCATTAGCATAAATAGTACTTAAAGCGTATAACCCGAACGGGTAGTAAGATGCGGTGCTAAATATTAAAAATATTAATTAATTAACAGAACAAAAACATTTGTCATTAATTGTCCCCTGCTCTTATACAAATAAAATGCCACCACTAGTGTATAAAATAACAGTGTACGTCTTCATAATGACTTACAACAGTCAACAGGCTAAGTTCTAGACCACTGTCATTGCTCGACGATTGTAGGAATTTAAATAACACATTTGTGATGAAAATATATTTTTAAAAGGTTAAGTATGTAAATTACTGGACACTTATATGTTGCTATGCTGTCATATCTTCAAGTTCAGGCCATAGGGGTAATTTAAAAACGCCGTGAGTGCAAAGTGTCGCAAGTCAGCGTGTGACTGTAAAACCTTATCTGAGCTAAGTGTTCCTCACAAATGATAGTTTATGTTATTCTGAGTGATGGTAGTTTTGTGGCTTTGAGTTTTAGCTAGTCTTAAAATTAGCTTGTTATCTTTATCACAAACATTTTATTTTCATTCTCTACAAATTCAAAACTAAAGTTTTCCAAGTTTTTAAACTACAAATTTTTAAATATTTCAAATATAACATGCCTTTTCCTTTTTCTTTAGATTAAAAAATTAAACTTAGGCATGGGAATCAAACTCGGGACCTTTGGCTTAGTATGCCAATGCACTACCACTGAGCTATCGAGGAGTCGTCCAGCACCCAGAGTCATTCTTCACTCATATTTTAAGGCAAAGTCTGTGATGGACGTGCAAAACTCGTCAGCTACATATGTGTAGCAATTAAGATTATTATTATTATTATTATTATTATTATTATTATTATTATTATTATTATTATTATTATTACCCATCATGTTTACTACCCGTTCGGTTTATATGCACTTACGCTCAAGTGTAATGGTAGGGTGATTATGACATGAAATTGAGGACCTACAGTTTAACGTGGGATCCGAACCACGGTGGAGACCTGGCATTCTCCACATTCACAAGTTGTGATTAATACACGTCTTGTCAGAGGTGAAGGAAGGGTTTGACAATCAGATAAATCTGTACCGGGACCGAGGATTGAACCCCGGACTCCAGCACAGAAGTCCGACACCTTACCCCTAGACCACCAGGTCACCAATTAAGATCATGAATTATCACATAACGCAGCCATCTTTGACTCAGGAGGACTTTATGTTGTAAATAGTACAATAACAATTATGGTTTATACAAATGCACATATCATGATGGACTAAATAGCAAGCTATTATATTTGTTAACTACAGTTATAGCTACATATAAGTATAATATTCTTTAAATTAACAATTATAATAGATTGGCTATAAATCGATCATGATATGTGCATCTGCTGTACAACTGTCAGTAGGCCTACTATTGGCAACATAAAGCCCTTCCGAGTGGAAGGTGGACGTGTTTTCCTTTAGCTAATGATCTTAATTGATCACACATATGTAGATGACAATTTCCACATGTCCATCACAGACTTTGAGTGAAGAATTAACCTGGGCACAGGATGACTTCTGGATAGCTCAGTGGTTAGAGAATTGGCATACTAATCCAAAAGTCTCAGGTTCAATTCCTGTGTCTAGGTGTCATTTTTCAATTTAAATAATATGGTATTTAGATGTGGCTATAACTGTAATTAATAAATAGAATATCTAAGCTATTTAATCCTTCATAGTATGCCTAACTATTTTATTGTGGATTGGATTGAAATTGGGGAAATGGGGCTTCAACACCCTGTCCCCCTTAAAAATTATTTTGTGATATCACTGTGCCTGGTTCAACATAAATTGTTTAAACTGTCGCTAAAAATATTGATCTCTACTCAATGAGCTGGACTTTTATTTTACCTAAAGCAGACCATCGCTTATTTAAGTTTATATGTGATATCCAAATGACAGTTTGAATCAAAAGCTATAACATGTGTGTGTACGCTCTATCTTTAGATCTCTGTAAAGCTGCGACAATCCATGCCACAGTTATATTTTACTCATTTACCTCATTTAAGAGATTTCAAAAAGGCAGAAAACCATCAGTGCTGTAAATTTCAAATGAAACTAATAAAATTAGTCTTGAGAATTGTTCTCCCTTTTTTCAGCATTTTTGCAAAATAAACTATTATCATTTTAATTTCTGGTAAAAGCAGCTTTATCTTTCGCTAATCAAATGGTTTTAATTCACGTATAAGTATAGGCTCAATGTGAAAGCTAGAAACAATCTTTTCTGTTATTTTGTTAGATGTTATTTCTTTATATTAATGTACATTTTTGTATCTAGTATGAACCTGCAAACATAAATTAATATTACGGTAATGGATGTAAAAATACATAGGTCTGTATGTTTGACAAAATAATCGTTAATTTTGGAAACAAATTTGTGCTAATTATAACTGAACAAAGGTATTATTTATTTTTAATGCTGATAAATCACATCAGTGCCATTATTATGTTGCTCTATTTTCTCATGTCAAGTCTTGTTTTGTTTGTATGCCGTGTCTTACTACCAAGAATGACGAAGGTAGTATTTAGCAGGGGTGTAGTGTAGCATCAGGGTAAACAATAAGACCAAATCTTCCCAAACATTGTATTGGACAGTTAAGAAAAATAATACCAAAGGTGTATATCCTATTGTAATTTTTTTTTAAACTCCTAAAGTGATTAAGTTACATAAATACTTCTTGCACAGAGAAAATATTATTTATTTATTTCCCTTCCCCTATTGAAGCAATTATATTTTTGTCTAGTTATCATTACTCCTTTCAGATTCCTACCCCTCTCTCCCTACTCTAGGGGTGCCACTGTTAACATTGAGCAGAAGCTAGTCTCAAGAGAGTTGTTAAAATGTTTGATATTCAGATGTGGGGCTACAATATTTATAAATCGCTATTAATCGTACTATCATACATTTAAACAAATAGTTATATCGTAAACAATACTAGAATAAATATTTTCAACTTCTATATGGTAATTTATTAAATTTATATGCAATTCTTAGGAAGAGTTTTGACTTTTATTCTATACTTGGCAATATTGCGATTTTAATTCTTGTCATGGGGTGTGACACAAAAAGGGTTTTGGTAGTTTTAGTGGGAAAAGGTGTGAGAGGGGGTAATGTTAGTACGCGAAAAAAGATTTCTACATAAGATAATTATGCAAGTAACGGCCCAACTACCCACATAGGCCCTCAGTAAGAACTACCCTCTTTCATGTTCAAAGAACACAATTCATTACGGGTGGGTTAAACAATAAAGTTTATATGTTTTCTAAATAGTGTTATATTAATGAGAAAACTTGTAGTTTTCTTGTTTGGCACTTTAGACCTTTCTAAAAATTATTTTTATTTACTTTTAGCTTTGACTCTCAAGACAATGTTTTGTGTAACATGTGCGCTAAAATTATTTAAAAGATATGTAGTTTTAATCTAAATTTTAAACAGGAAGGAGAAGGTCCCCTAAATATGTGTTATTAAGTATGCCATTATAAATCTGAAATTTCATATAGCAGAAGTCGGTGATTAACATAAAATTAGATTTATCTGATTACCAAACCCTTCCTTCACCTCTGACAAGACATCTTGTGAATGTGGGGAGTGCCAGGCCTCCACCGTGGTTAGGATTCCACGTTAAACTGTATGTCCTCCATTTCATCTCACAATCACCCTACCATTACACATTAGCGTAAGTGCGTATAACCCGAACGGGTAGTAAGACGCGGTGCTAATAATAATAACATAAAATTACTAAACCATATGCTAGTCAAGATATGAGGTGTGGCTACTAAATAACCAGACTCATTTTCTTGCCACTTACCTGAGGTCTCAGCAACAACCAGCAGGGTCAGATATTGATCTATGTTCTTTTTTCCATCTACCTTCCAAATTTCAAGGTCGTACGACATGAATTTTTTTGTAAAACTTGGGAAATCCGCTATAGAAACGTACAATTTGCTAAAGGAAGTTTATGGTGATCTTTCTTTATTCTTTATTCTTTATTCTGCCCCGGTATCTATTACATAAAAAGGGGCGTTCTTACACATAATTTATGTATAAATTGTCCCTTAATTTACTAGTCCTCCTTTTCTTTTTCAAAACAATATATA
>CABFVX010007733.1:0-28828 GCA_902151425.1 Timema shepardi
ACAATCACTCTACCATTACACATTAGCGTAAGTGCGTATAGCCCGAACGGGTAGTAAGACGCGGTGCTAATAATAATAATAATAATTGTGAAAATTAAGGTGAGCTACCTGCACTGGTGGACGCGTGGCTACTTATCTCGTGTTGTCTGGTTTGGCGAGTTCATGGAGGTCAGAGTTTGAATCCCAGCTGGGTATACTGAAGGTGGGCGTGGGACGGAAAGGGTCCTAAATTAGTCTACCACCCTCCCTCCTCAAAATTCCCACCTTAATTGGCCCAACCACGTTAACGTGATTAAAAATGTATAGCCCGAGGTCGAGTAGTGAAACTCGATGGAAAAAAAGAAGTTTTTTTTATTTGTATGAAGTATTTCCATTATGTTGTTTTTCCTAAAGTTAAGTTACGATATGCGCATGCGTAGACCGAACTAAAGTCCAAGTGGTCCACTTACTCCTCCAGAAGGCGTACGAGTCCTCATCTTCACCCCCCTCTTCCTGGACGCCTCCTCGGAGACAGTGCAGCCCGAAGTCTGTGATCTTGAGGACGAAGCGACTGTCCACCACACAGTTGGAGGACTTGAGGCAGCCGTGGGAGCGGATGTCGCTACTGTGGAGGTAGCACATCCCCTGCGAGGAACAAGAACCGAAACTGTAGGTCAACACTTCCCGTGAAATTTCTCAGAAACAGTTTCAGTAAAAATATCAGAGCATTAAAACCAGGAAGGAGGATGTGTATTCACAAAGTATTTGATTCTACTATTGACGTATTAACCTATCTGGTATATAGCAGGTCTGAAGCTAGTTATACACTCAACCACCAAGCGCTGTAGTCGATAGGTGAGTGTGAGAATAAAACTGTAGTCGTTATTGCTTCATCGGAACACGTCGGATATTGTTTC
Organism: Timema shepardi; assembly: GCA_902151425.1. Classification (NCBI taxonomy): domain Eukaryota; kingdom Metazoa; phylum Arthropoda; class Insecta; order Phasmatodea; family Timematidae; genus Timema; species Timema shepardi. The sequence continues at coordinate 897 of CABFVX010007733.1, forward strand.
GTGTTAACGTTTTTAGGAGAGAATAAACAGAAGAGAAAACTTTAAACCTTGGGATATTTAAAATTCATTCGTTAGATATTTGGAACATTTTCCGGGAAAACTCTTAGGAACATTTTCATTGGAAAGTTATCCCTAAATTTTTTTCTAACCTATCACATCCTTTAGCGTATAATATACACGTATTTTATTTTGTTCGTGCCAGTGGTCGCATGGTCCAAGGAATTGATCTAAGGTACTGTCGCAAAATATTAGATTAGGGGTGACGAGAAGGTGGGGGTTCAAATCTCGGCAGGCTACACTAAGGGATGGCTTTTTTGTTTACATTGTATGTACCACTGGAGTTTTCTGATTCACTTTTCACGCTAATACTGGTGCATTTATTCTGTTACCTTTTCTTGGATAAAGTCGTTACTAACTATGGTAATGAACGCAATAACTATAAATTAAACAAAAAAGAGATTTATGACTCTTTATTTTATATTATGGCGGTTTTAAATGTGAACATACTAAATGCAAAGTTGATAAACTTAACCCAAGGATCCATACTCGTGTATAGGAATTTATAGGTGAAGATTTCAATAACTATAATACATCTTGGTTTGATTCCTGATGAAGATATTTAGTGCCTAGAATGTTCATACTATTTCGTCCTTATTAATAGATATTTAGGTATTAGGGCTGGGTGTGCAGTAATAGGCGTACTGTATTGTCCTTGGATTAAATGGTTTTGGGAGTCACGTGTTTATATAATCCATGCGTCTATGATTTGGACATTAAATACCCCCCAAAAATTAAATGAAGTAAAAATATATTGTTTATTTTTAAAACGGGTGTTGATAAAATAACCCAATTGAATAAACTGAGATTAGAACAACATGGATAACACTGGACACAGCACATTATTTAATTATATTAGTCCATTTACTGAAGAATGGGAAAATAGTGTATGGCGTAAAATTTATGTTTATTTATTGTAAAAAGTACTCTTAAAAGTTACTCTAATGTCCACTAAATTACAATGGTAGATAATAAATACCAAATGGATCTACTCAGATACAGTTTTTACCAAACAATCACAAGGTAAATGCATGGCTTCACCTCAAACTAAATAGTTTGTACATCTCTGATAGTCATCACTGACACAGGAGTGTTCTAAAATAATATACTCCATAAAACACATTGCAATAAATTAATCATTCTCGCAAACCACCAATTTAAACAATATATTGCAATTAGAGTTCAAATAGGAAGGATAAATATGCATATTTTCAAATATATCTCTAAATTTTTTGCTTCATTATTCACCACTAATCAATGCTATATGCATTTAATTACACTAACTACTCACTTCGGTGAAAGCATGGTCTAAGGCCTCACTCCCGCAATATATAAGACTTCCGGTGACGGCTAAATCGGGGAAAGAATCCCGGTTGAGTGTACTGAAGGTTTTTTTTTAAAAAAAAAAGCTCTTCCAGTCTTCGTCCAAGCAAATGTTAGTACTATTCATGAATATTCAACCTTCTTCATGTCTAGCACATAAACGTAATTAGTAAATATTTGTATAGCCCAAACGGATAGTAAAACTTGGTATCAAAAACATTACACATTTTGATTAGGGATGGGGTAGCCTGATTCGGTTGGAAGAACAGTTTAAAACATATTTCCTTATAGTCAATATCGATAAAATTTTACTATATTATTTTTGTTATTTTATAAGTTTTGATATCTATTAAAAGTGACCACTACATAGAACATGACTTGATGCATGAATATATTAAAATTGTTTTATCAGTTTTAGTATCTACTGTATACTGTTATTCCTACCAAAACCATAGTAGGCCCTATAGGTTGAAATCAAGAGAAATATAGCCGTATTGGGGGAGATTGGGAAATCATTTAGTAAAAAAAATATCACCCTCAATATATTAATCCGAAATTTGAGCCTCAGCTTACAAATCATAATTAATACGATCTGGCCCCATGGTGTAGTGATCAGTGCATCTGGATACAAGCCTAGGAATCTCAGGTTTGATCCCCGGATGGTATCTTGGGTATTTTTATCTTACGGAAAATTATGCCAACGACAATCAGGGGTTGGTAAATTAGGCTTAATAAATGTTTAAGACTCCCAATGGCCAAAACTTCTATAATTCCTATCATAGCATCATCTCATTGCAGGAAGAGTCTATGTGTAGCCTCCGACCTGAATGTCATGTCCCTCCCGGATAATAATGCCATATGCTAAAAAAAATTCTAAGGCAAACTAGATGGTATTGATATTTAGAACACGTGCCCATATGCGCGGATATTAATTATTTAGTTTTCTATGGTCGAGATACTCCGGACGTGATAGAATCAACACATATTCCCGATGACTCAAAAACTACCCCCCTGATCAATTTCTAGATGAACAACATCGCAAATGTTTTGTTGCGTGGATAGAACAGCCCTCTAAAATTAGGTTATATTTGAATTCAAAGTGACCAACTCGAATTCTTCTCACTATAATTCTCTTTGCCATATTCCGAAAAGCATTTTGAAGGTATTGGTTGACCAACTTAGAGCTGTCATTAGAGTAGATTATTGTAAAGAATAGTTAGTTACTAATTAGATATATCAATAATTATAGTCAAAATAGTGTTTTAAGCACATTGTTACGGTCCACAATAGCCCATCTAGTTGGACACATGGACTAAAATTCTAGCTCTTTATGTCTATTTCACCGGTGACGGAAATATTAGGTTTAGAATTCCAGCTTAGGGTACTGAATGTGCTTTTTCCTAAATGTTTTTCCACTACCTCCATGCAACTGTGGACACGTTTCCTCTAAATTATAAATTACTGATCTTAAATCATGTATTTAATTCAAGACAAATAGTCTAAACGAATAGTTAGACATGGTATAACAAATTGATAATATGGTCCTTTGTTTGCCTTTATATTTTTTTTCACATAAGATATTATTTAATACTGTGATATATGTGTTGACATTATCATCAGCTACATATTATGGCAAGCCATTTCTCGTAAGCTTGTTCAAAAATCTCTTTCCAAGTTGTATATAGTAATTTTTCTATCTTGCCGTTTCTCCTTGTCAACTATTAGCCTTTATAATATATCTGCGTCCTATTTTTTTTTGTGGCAGTGCTTCTTTCCCCCTTTCCTCATATATAACTCTTGGAAACATTCTCATCCTTCACGAATTTAATATTCTCGTGTCCCATCAACTTGGTCTGCCAACATCTCGCGATCTTCATTATTGAGTCTACGTCTTATCTGGTATTAATGAGGGTCTGTTTGCTATTTCATCGCGTCTCAGTAGCAGTTATTTGCATACACTAAATACGTTAAAGAAATAAAGATGAGGGGAGTATATCTCTATAGGTAGTGTACCCACATTTACATGGAGGAAAAGTGGGAAATAATTCAGAAAAATCATCTTCACCGATATTAAAACCTTAATATCCCCGTCAACACCAGTCCAGTTTATTTCGAAAGTGGTTGCAGCCATCAAAGTGGGGATATAAGACCTTTTTAGTTAGTTTGTATATCTGTCAACAAATTCTTCTTCCTATATAAATACAACTGTGGTTTCTTCATAACGATGCGGCGGAAGATCTGGAAAGTAGTGAGATGAGGGATGAGCCGTGGATAAGAATTAACGAGACATGAGCTCAACACGTTTAGATGTATCTATTAGTCCAAGCATGTTCCAGACACGGGCCATCGCACTACGTAACTGACAAATACCAGAATCATTCATGATTAGAGTGAATATTTGGATAAATATGATCTCGGACCCATCAGTCCTTTAGCAGAACTTTTGGCCTCAGCCATAATGATAATTTGGCGCATTGACCGTATGAATTCGGCCTCATAAAGCAACCAAAAACATTCCTTTTCATTTTAAACAGACTTAGGATCGTGTGGTGGCTTATATTAGGTTATGATCGTGTTATGTCATAGGTTAAAATATTTTATTATTTTATTTTGTCATAGAATATGTTAGGTTAGGTTAGGTTAAGTTAAGATTTGATTGTGTTTTCCTATCTATCACTTGCTGTTTTTCGTTCAGCTTGAGAAAACACTTACACCCGTCCTTAGAGTGCAACGCCACTACAACCGGGGCCGAACTCCGACCACCTGCATTTTCAACTACTATTTTAGTATGAAGCCGAGTATTAGATTATGATTTATAAATAATATCATTAATTAAAATAACAAATGTTATGCACATATAAATATAAACTACTAATATTCACTATAGCACTGTATATTAATCTAGTAGACTATTTGGAATCGTAGCATGAAGGTAGGTTCAAGAAATAAAAGAACATTTATATGTGGTAAACATTTCAAACTAACATTGGTATTTTTGTCATTTCATTTCCCTTCAATGCTATATGCATTTTAATTAATTAGTGACGTGTTAAGAATAAAAGTGATTGAGATTAGTTGAAATTTTTCGCATTTTCGTGGAGAGAGCGGGGATAACAATTTAGTAAAAAAACACCGTCTAAACACCCGACCAACCCGTATTCTAACCCCAATTTCCCTGTCAGTAGCAGTACAATCTATTACGAGTGACGCCTTAGATCAGAGGTCTGCAACCGATATATATCGCGAACATTTTTAATCGATCGCGTAACACAACGCCATCATCATCGGTAGGCCTACTGTAAAATAATATTTAACTAGCCAATATACCTTTGATCGCTCCTTATTTATTATTATTATTATTACATCTATTACTGTTTCCAGCCTGTGTCCTGGGTCAGTTTTTTTTTATTCAACTCCACCACTACCGGTTGACTAAGCCTGTTGTAGTTTCATATACCTTATAATCTAACTCAAGACTAGGACAGACACAACATCTAGTTCCTGGCCGTTAATTTATCAATGTGAAAGAGTAAACCCATATTTATATCAATGATACATTTTCGACCTTGCCGGGAATCTAACCCGGGATTCCTCAGCTCAATAGGCAGACACACTACCGACTGAGATGAGGGGTCGGATTCGAACTCTGTAATATTATTTATAAAATTAAATAATGTGTGATTAAACTGTAAACTTTATTTATCATATAGTTTTAGAAAGATAGCAATATAATAAGTATTTTTGGAAAGGTTGAATTTAGGGATTGAATAGAAGATGTATTGTAAAAATATAAGTAATCAAAAGTAGGATTGAGAATCATTGGGTGATCACGAGACCTTTGCTAAGCTTATGTCGAACGAAGCTGCCATTTCCTTTCTCATATCATTTGACTGCCGTAGCGGGTTACCATATTTATATACTATATGTTTTTTCGTCTCTGATGATAAAACCAATAAAGTAATTTATAGAGAGGACTGGCCTTAAATTTTCTTAATTTATTTACTTCAAATAATACATAATACTGTGTGTAGAATCTTAAAAAAGAAATATTTACACTATATTGAATTTTTTTTATTATTCTGAAGACACATCCTTTATCAACTACAAGTTTTCATCATGGTAATCTCTACATAATACGTTGTATTTATTCTCTGTGCGGGGAGTTAAAAACTTTGATAATAGAAACGTGGTTTTATTGAACATGTTTTTAAAACTGACACTAACGCGAGTGAAGCTACTGGCAATAGCTACAGTAGTTGATAAAAAATGTAAGCTATTCATGTTGGTGTTTATTGCAACAGTATTTCCACGTGAGAGAGCCAGCTTTAGTTTGCTTACATTTACGTTTTAAATATAGTGTTTTTTTATTATGTTATGGTTTTGCATGTAGATTTTGTTTAAATTTTTGTTTATTTTATGGTAAATCTATTTATACAATAAAGCTCTTAGGTTTGAATGAACATTATACTTTTGTGGAGTTTTTTTTACTGGGTTGTACAAAATATAAGAATGCCAAATAATACAGTTTTAGAATATTGGTCTATCTGTTTGTGTGTTGAGAGTAAACTCAAAAAGTACTCATCATATCGAAACGGTACTTCTTTGTTGTAAGATTTATTTTTCTAGGAGCCATGGCACCATCACGCTATCTTATCAGCGATTGAAGAGGTGTCGAAAAAAAAACGGGTGTAAGCATTGGAAATTGGTCACGTTTTGCGAGTACAGAATATGGTAAGTAAGATGAGGTAGGGGAGGGGAGAGTGAAGGTGTGATCCTGTTTCTTCTTGAATCTTTGTACGCACATAAAACACTTCTCTTGAATAAGTTTCATTCTTTTCTAACATTTGAAGGTGTTTAATGTGTTGATGTATTATTATTATTATTATTATTATTATTATTATCACCGCGTCTTACTACCCGTTCAGGTTATACGCACTTACGCTAATGTGTAATAGTAGGGTGATTGTGAGACGAAATGGAGGACCTATAGTTTAACGTGGGATCCGAACCATGGTGGAGTCCTGGCATTCCCCACATTCACAAGATGTCTTGTCAGAGGTGAAGTAAGGGTTTGGTAATCAGATAAATCTGTGCCGGGACCGAGGATTGAACCCCGGCCGCCAGCATAGAAGTCTGACACCTTACCCCTAGACCGCCAGGTCACCTGTTGATGTATTGTTTAATGAAAGAGAATCTACGAGTAAATTCTAGTTGAAAATAAATAACCAGCTCAATCATTTAGTTTACAAAATATGTATTTAAATTATTTATTTATCTTCCCGTCAACTTACATTATGTTAAAACCACCGTTTTTTTATAAAAAAAATCATATTTTTTAAAAGGTTTTAGTTTAGATTGGAATTTTTTAAATCATTTGAATGACTGCGTTAGTTGTGTATACAAGCTAATATTGATATCACATATAGCTTTTATTTTTAATTATTGAAATATATCTACCTCCAAAATGTATATGACTCTCAATAAAATACTTTATTCAATGGACAAACTAATTTTTATCTCTGCTAGATATTTATATGAGAATTTAATTTTTATTATCCTCTTATATAACTTAGTAAAAATCGGATTGCCTTATGATTAAATTAATAAGTTATAAATAGGTCTACATCTAACTATTTCTAAAAAATATATTTATCTTTGAAATATAAATTGTATACATTTTGTATATAAATATTTAGGATAATTTATGATTAATTCATATATTTTTTTTATGCAATTCTTCTTTTATGTTTGGATATTGGTGCACATATGTAATTTATATGAATATATCAATTACCATCCAACAGTTTTAAGGTATATATGGATCAATTAGAGAGATTAAAACATGGTTTCACTGAATCTGTTGATTAACTTTTATTTATGAACAAATAATATGATAGCAATTTGCTAATGACACCCAAAATGTGTTTTATTCGACTGTTTTGAATTGTTTGATAGTAATCAAGCATGTGGATATAGATAGTCTTTAAGTATGTGTGTGATAGTATTTCTAGCTTCTTAGCTAAGGTCCTTGGCTTGAGTTTTGGCAAAGAAAGAAAACTATTAAACCGTTAAATTGACGCATCTCATTCCACGGTGATGAATTAAAGGCCGGGAGGCAATGAGTTGTGCCTCTTTTGGATTTAACTTATCATGTAAGCCATGTGATGTAATAATAAGTTGATTTTAAAACGTATGAAATATCATTTACAATAAAAAATATTAAACAAATATTGCTGACCGTTCATGATATAAGCATATTTATTAATTACTCTAATGTGTTGGGGATGAGTATGGTTGGATTTAGAGGAAGTGTACCCAAATTTGAGTGCGGGATATTGAGAAAACAATCTAGCAAAACCACCCTCAGTACACTCAACCAGGATTTGAACTCCAACCTCCCAGTCATTGGCAGTCCAGTCTATTATATTAGTTACACCTTAGACCATTTGACCACTGACGCGGGTTTGACAAGAATACCATTTTTAATACCAACCATTCTTGCACAGTATAAAAAGTATTCTATAGCAAGTGTCATTTATTTAAATAAATATATTTTTATAAAATTCAATACAAGTGTTATTAGCGACTTAGTATAATAGATAGGGAGGAAGAGGGCAACCAAATGAAGATGCATAGCCATTAGCGTGGAAAAAGGATGGTAAAACCAGAGTTGAAGAGCCCTCGCATTGACATCTAACGTGAGTCAAACCCTAACCATCTATCAACAATGACCAAGTACAAAACAAATCTAACGCAACAGACCACGCGGAAACTTCTGCGGGTATCTTTAACCAACGTGATACAGATCACAGACACAAAGATAAGATTATTTTGTGAGGTTTAATTTTGTCAAACAATACAGTGACTAAATTACGCTGGTCTTATAATAAATTTAAATTAGCCTATTAAAAATGTATAGACGAGATATTTTAATCACTTAAATTTAGAAATCAATCCTTTTCAACCACTTAATATACTTTTTTATTTTATGTATCATGTTTTAACTGAGATCTTCTGTCTAATAATTAGTTTATTTGAAAAACCTATACTCAATATTTTTTAATTTATTATTTTTTGCACGTTCTGATTTTGTCTATAGCCTAGTTCTTTTATAGAATTATTACTTCAAATTTATGGGTGATACGGAAAAACGTGATGATTGATATAGTGTAATTTTAATGTAGTTTTGATGTATTTGTTAGAAGCGCGTGGCTAACTCTACTAAGAAATGACGTCAGAGTTTTAGTGAATTTTAAGTGGTGCGTTAGATCTAGATAGTGAAACTACACTAAAATTACACTATCACTCAAGCAACACTCAGCATTGTTCTTGCATACCACCATATACATAATGTTCCGTAACATGTGGGACTACTAGCGTTCGCAGGATTGAGAAGTAGGAGGGAGGGGGTCTCAAAATAGGTTTGGGGGGAGGTACACAATTATTTTTTACCATTATATACAGCTGAAAACTTTTTTGGAAGGTTTTTTTATTGGTATTAGTTAACTTGATCATTTATATTCTCACTACTATAAACGGGATAATCCAACCAAATAATAAATAACTAGGCCTAAATTAAAGGTGTCTTAGCAGTCACATAGGCCTACTGTCACAAAAATCACCGCTTATTTAAAATAGGTAGATGTCTAGTCACTGTGAAACTGATAGATGGAACCACGTGTGAAACCGGGAGATTTTGAACCTGCTGCAATCTTCAGGACTTAGGCCGCTTCCTAGACTGAAATAACATCAATTAGGACAACTGAATTGAAACAACTCATGGATGTGTGGAGCTTGATATTTTCCTTGCTCACCATGTTTATCTGGTCCTACCCCTCCACCCTCCTAACCGCAGTTTATGTTCTCTTTGGATCTGCATAGATCTCGGGGCATCCCCAAACTAATGTTGGGAGAGTGGGGGTTCGAGCCCCTTAATCCCCCCATGGGTACGCTACTGTGTGGGACCCAATTTAGTGGTGGACAGGAGAGACAAAAATGATTTAAAAAATGTAATATAAACATGTGTTCAATTCGACCTTGTTATTGTTATTGTCATGTTCATACTCCAGTAATGAGGAGCTGATTAACATCATAGGAAGTGTTCAAATTAGCCACCTTCGGCCTGAATACAAGAACTGCTGTGCGATGTATTTTTGAAAAAGTGCGAAATTCTACGAAAATACGACTGCAGTCTTGCATTCAGGATGAAAGTGGTCATTTTTAGCCCTTCCTATAGTATTAAGCAGCTTCTTCTTTTTATTTTTCATCACAGCATTTTACTACCTTTTCGGAATATACGACTATGTACTGATTGCACTAATGGGTTAGAGACTAGGAAGGTTTAATTTAGAGGAAATGCACCCACATTTGCGTGGATGGAGAGTGGAAAAACATTTAGTAAAACCTCCTTCAGTGCACTCGACCGGGATCGAGCCTCGATCTCTCCATATCCGACAGTCTAGTCCAACATGAGAGTAGCGGGTTAGGCCACCGAAACGGGTGAAGCTCTATATTACAGGAGTACAAATATTATCTAACTCGGAAACTAGGTCAAGTGGGACAAATGTTTATATTAAGTTTTTCATTGTTTTTTTATCTCTTGTTCGCCGCTGAAGTGGGTCCCGCATGTCATGGTACACCCTGTATATCTAAAACACAGAGCTCTAGTTTATACCAACATCCTCTTTTAGTTTCTGTAGCGTTTACTCACTTTTCACTTGCTTTATTGAAACATTAATCTCTTCCCTTAATAAATACGCCCGAAAGGTTTAACATAACATATATTTTCATATTTACTTTTCAAAAACTCTCTCAACTACTCTATCTTTATGATCTCCCAGTTCCTTTCCTTCTCACACTTTTGATGTATTCGTGTTATATATATATATATATATACCTCACTTGAGCACTCACTAAAAATAAATAAATATGCATATAAATCTTTTCGCCCCCATCTTCTTTTTTTGCTGCATAAAACCTTTTTTCTATCCCCGTTTCTTCTCTCTTAAGTCATATCAATAAACTTCAAACACTTTTCTTGACTATATCTATGGAAACTCTTGATGTATTTATTCCTGTCTTGTATCAATATACCGCAATCCATCATTTATTCATAAATTTATTTTCAAGGTAATCTAGTTCTAACACATTTTATTATTATAGATGTGTCTCCTAAATGATGTAATTTTAAAGAATTCCCTCAATATAGGTGTATTCTCCTAAATTTTATAATTATAATATATTCTCTTTTTCTAGATACATTTTTCGGTTTATTCTAATTCTAGCCATTTTTAATGTTTTTAGATATCTTTTCCCGGTTATTCGAACTTAAATGGCTTAGATTTTTTAATATAGGTAATTTTTAAGGATATTATTAATATGTTTATGTTATTAATTCATTTTTACAGGGTATTAATTTTAAAATATTTTATGTAAATATGTTGCCATTTTTTTATTGTATTCTTCTTCTTAACTTTGTATGTAGATTACATATATTAAACTCTTTAACAAAAAAGAATAACGGCTATATAAGAACCCTTTAAAGTATATTTAAAAAACAACAACCAGAATAGCCAACGTACCAAATAAGTTAACACATTGGTCTTACAAGTGTCAAAATATCTTCCTAGCACACTGTTTGGCATATATACACAACACACTAAATCAATCAAAAAACATTTTTAGCAACGCATCTTACTACCTGTTCGGGTTATACGCTTATGTACTAATTACACTAATGGATTAAGGATTAGGAAGGTTTGATTTAGAGGAAGTGCACCCACATGTGCGTGTAGGGCGGGTGGAATTAGGAGAACTTCAATACACCTGACCGGGATAGAACCCTGTTCTACCCGCCTTCAGCAGTCTCGTCCGACACGAGAGTAGCGCGTTAAATATTATACTACTCTAAAACCACATGGCTGACTCACTCACTTACTGACATTAATGTTAACCCAATTCCAGATAGGCCAGATTATTGAAATTTGGCAAAATCTATAGCTTATAGCCTGTAACCGGCGGGAAAATTCCAAAAAGTTAAGATTTTAATTTTTAATCCCCGAAAAGAATTCAATATATCGGAGCAACTTTAAAGTCGGTGTGGACCTTTCTTTGGAGGTGTCTTGTGGCTAAACGGTAAGTCCTATAAAAAAACAGCTCTGGAATTACATTAACTTACATCCACTTGCAAAGAAAACTCATCGGACGAGCAAAGCAAGTTGGTAGTGTGAGGTTCTTTGTAAGACGTTTAGACTATAAGTTATTTTTATTAATTTTAGTACAGATAACCGAATATTTATATTCTAATCTGATTTATACTTACTTAGTATTATTACTATTATTATTATTATTATTATTATTATTATTAGTGTTTAGAGGCCCATCGACACAATGAAGTCATGAGGGCCTTAACATAATATATATACACAGTAATTATAAAGGCTAAAACACAATGTTAAATACAATATAAAAGGAATAGATCTCAATGTGAGAAAAATACCCATTTGAGACACTCCATATGAGTGCTCAAATGGTCTCAGAGTGAAAAACCTGCTAAGAAAAACCACAGGTGTATCACTCCATTTAAAAACCAAAACAAACATATTTTAACAATATTTGAGTTAAAAAAACAAAACAAACCTACTAAATTATAAAATGATAAAGAGACAAAACAACATATTAAAGTGCGTTAAAAATGTTAAAAATAATCTCAATATGAGAAAAAATCCAAATGAGCCACTTTATAAAAGTGACTCAACTGGCATTAAAAAGGCCCACCTGGCGTATAAAACGGAGTAAACAAACAACTCCATCCACGCTATTGTGTAGTAAAAGCTGTAGGTCACCTTTAAAATCAAGAGCCAGACGGATAGGGGCATATTTACTACACTCCACCAAAATGTGGTACACACTAAGGGGAGCATCGCAAAACTCACTCATTCGAGGTGGATCTCCTCTCAATAAAAATCCATGGGTCAATGATATGTGTCCGACGCGGAACCTTGTCACGATGACCTCCTCTATTCTAGACTTTCGTATAGAAGAGGGCCACCGCGACACACCGTCTCTTATAGAACGCAGCTTGTTCTGATCAGGGGTTGAAACCCACTGCTCGTGCCAGGTGCGTATGATCCCACGCCGAACATAACCCTTTAGATCTAAAAAAATTACACCCAGATTCGCTCCTGGAGGCAGAAGTGCTGCCACCTTGGTTGCCTGGTTCGACAGTTCATTTTCTGAAAGGCCAGAGTGACCAGGAATTCACCAAAAGGCGAGCCGGATGCTTAATGAATCAATATTTAAAACTTGCTCATGTATCATCTGCACGAGTAGATTCCAGGAGTATAGAGTGGACAATGCCAACAGATCATTCGTGAAATCCGTGCAGATGAGAACTGAACGGTGACACTTACGATAAACAAAATATAAAGATTTAAAAATGGCGTATAATTCAGCCGTAAAAATACTGGATTCACCAGGTAAGCCAAATTTAATTTTTTTCCCCTCAACAACAATAGCGCATCCCACAGAGGCTCCACACTTTGAACTATCCATGTAGATGCGCTGAAAGCCCTGAAATCGAGTGGAGAGGAGCTCATTAAAGGTCCTCTCATATATAGCATTTGAAGTGGTTGCTTTGGGGAACTTGACAAGATCCAAATAACATTTTGGAAGGCGTATCTTTCAGGGAAAAACTCGACCTGGAAATGTGAGGATAGCCTTTGGCAGGACAATTCCACACGTGCCGAAAACCGATAGCATCCGGATACCAAACGGCCTAGCATTACGCCATTTGGTTTCATACAAGACACGACTGGGGGGATGGAACACAGGCCGGTAAGCAACATGCCTTGGCATGCTATGCAGTTTCGACACGTAAGATGCCAGAAGATATGACCGCCGGTAAGAGAGAGAGGGCTCAACAGCGTCCGCACAGATGCTGGCGACTGGAGTAGTACGAAAAGCACCAGTAGCCAGTCGAATGCGAGCATGGTGGACGCTATCTAGCATATTTAGTGCCGAAGGTCTAGCTGAGCCATAGACAAAGCTGCCGTAATAAAGTTTTGATCTCACCAACACCCTTTATAGGCGTATTAAGGTTTCACTATCTGCACCCCAAGAGCAAGCACTAACTACTATTAGCAGATTCAATGCTTTGACACATCTCGCTTTTAGGTCTTGGATGTGGGGGATCCAAGTTATTTTAAAATCAAATAAAAGTACCAAGACCCTTACAGTTTCTGAGACAGGTAAAACAACGGTATTCTTTAAAATGTTTGGGGCTGTGTGTATTCCACTCAATCTGTGGAAGTGGACGACCATCGTCTTGGCTGCAGAAAAACGAAAACCATTATGCGATGCCTACGATCACAGACTGTTGACAGAGAGTTGAATCTGCCGTTCAGCCCTGTGGAGATTTGACGAACTGCAATAAACTGCGTAGTCATCCACAAAAAGGCATGAACGATCAGGTAAGCGCACGTTGTCCATAATGCTATTTATCGCAATAGCGAGCAACGTACAGCTCAAAATACTACCCTGAGGCACCCCGTTTTCCTGAATAAAATCATCGGATAATGTATTATTTACCCTTACCCGGAAGAGTTTATCTGACATAAAATTATCTATAAAAACCGGGAGGTTCCCTCGGAACACCCAATTAAAAAGGGTCTTTAAAATTCCGTACCACCAGGTGGTGTCGTGCGCCTTCCCTAAATCAAAGAAGACAGCCAAGAAGTGCTGTTTATGGAGTAAGGTGTCATGAACTGCTGTCTCAAGGCGGACAAGATGATCAACCGTGGATCGGTTACGGCGGAAGCCACATTGCATATCAGATAGTAGATTGCGAGATTCTAAATACCATATAAATATTTTATTAATCATTTTCTCTAATATGTTGCATACACAACTAGTTAAGGCTATATATCTATAGCTAGTTGGCTCTAATTTGTCCTTGCCAATTTTATATATAGGGATAGCGGTAGCTTGCCTCCACAGTGTTGGAAATTGATGAGATTCCCAAACAATATTGTAGAGGTCTAAGAGGAACGCCAGTCCAGCAGGGGAAAGTTGACGCTACATTTCGTAATTAATATAATCATGGCCGAAAGCTGTGCTTCCCGCCTGGGACATGTCATAAGTAAGTTCATCTTTGGTAAAGGGGGAGATATAATCCTCCCTCCAACTTTGACCAAAATCAATAGTATGGTGCTCAAGGTTCCACTTTTGCACCGCGAACTCGTTAATGTAGCTCGCAGTGCTAGAAATAGTGGAGAACATCGAGCCCAATATATTTACGACCTCCACAAAGGAGGATACAAGCGAACCATTAGACATGAGGGCAAGTATATTATTAAAAGGACATTTTCTACTACGTAATTTTCGAATATTGTGCCAAACGTTAGTAATGGGAGTGGAAATTGTTAAACTGTATCCAATACTCTCTTCTGCTTTCTCGAATGACCTGGCGAGCTCAAGCACGTAGTATACAGAATGACTCCAGATTATGTGAAGTAGGACGTTGATGAAATAGTCGTAGGGCTCTTCGACGGTCAGAAATAACCAACGACACCCCTCGTTACACCAGGGAATGGAACGGTGGTGCGGATTTGGCAAGGATTAAGGGATGGAATACCTCGCCACCATGATGACCGTCGAAGTAAAATGCTCAGCCTTATCATCTACGTCAGGAGAATTGCACTCGTTAAATACGGTGAGCTCGCGGAATTTATCCCAGTCAGCACGTTTGATAACCCACTGGGGTAGCCGTGGTGTACTAGGAGGATCTTTAAAATTTGAAATCAGAATGGGGAAATGATCGCTGCCACATTGATACGAGTGAGCCTCCCAAAGAAATTGAGCAGCGATCTCGGGGCTAAATAAAGTTAGGTCGATGGCAGACGATACACCATTAAAGCTGGAGAAGTGAGTCTGTGTCCCAGTGTTCATTAACACCAGGTTTCCACAGACAAGTATATCATCCTCCCGCGGGACTCTGTAAAATTAGATCCCCACACCAGGTTATGTGAGTTAAAATCCCCCAAGATAATATAGGGGGTGGGAAGTTGTATAAGGAGGGCCTCTAGGCTCTTCTTTGAAACACGTTCACCTGGTTGGAGGCAGATGCAGCACACTGCCACTTCCATAGTAAGGGAGATTCGGATAGCGATTACTTGGAGATCAGATATAATATTAATATGTTTGTGATATATATTACTTCGCGCGAGTATAGCCACACCTCCGCTAGCCCGATCAAAGAATGACTTGTTGGTACGATATACATCGTACCCACGTAGCATATGGTTGTCAATTGGGCAAAAGTGAGTCTCCTGCAAACACAAGACGGAAGGATGCCGGAAAGAAATTAGTTATTTAATTTCCTCTACACGAGCATAGAAACCCCTACAATTCCATTGTAGTAGCGACATACTTTATTAATATAAAATTTAGTTATCCTCGCAATCCATGACACTGTCTCTTAAGAATAAAAATTGGTTGAGGACCTTTTTAGGTCCTTCTTCAAGGCACCATCGGGCCTCGCCTTGGCAGCCTCTCCTGTTACGCCACCTA
The DNA here is from genome assembly GCA_902151425.1 of Timema shepardi. Taxonomy (NCBI): domain Eukaryota; kingdom Metazoa; phylum Arthropoda; class Insecta; order Phasmatodea; family Timematidae; genus Timema; species Timema shepardi. The sequence continues at coordinate 16,845 of CABFVX010007733.1, forward strand.
ATCCTAACTTTGGATACTCAGGAGGTAGAGTGGATGAATAAAAAACAGCAACATGAGGTTTAGCACCTCGAGGAGGGCCTGAGGGTGATTTCCGAGTAGGGCTGGGGGGGATTTCCTGAGGTGGTCTCCTCGGGACTACGAGTGGTTGAGGTGACTTCCTTGAGGGTGCCACAATTTGTAATATTTTTGGCACCACCGTAGTTGGTGCTGGTTGTCTTTGTGTGTCTCGAGTAGAGACGAGTGGTACAGGTTGTGTAGGCATATTTGCAATATTAACTGTGCAATGGTAGTTAGGTCAAATGTATTTTGGCTAACAATTTGGCTGTAGGAAGCCTGAAATACCGGATCTTGCAGTAAAGTGTACTCTTAGCGCGCTTGGGCATAAGGGATCTTCTTATATGTTTGGATCTCCAGGACTTTTTTCTCTACCTTCCAGTTGGGACAGGACCAAGACCAGGCAGAATGAGGACCCTTGCAATTTATGCAGAATTTAGGAGACTCGCACGGTTGATCATGAGCCTCCTGTCCACAATCTGCACAGGTTAACTTACCACAGCATTGCAGCTTCGTATGTCTATATTCCTGGCACTGAAAACAGCACCGAGGGCTGGGAACATTCGGCCAAACCCTGATCACGTGGAAGCCAGCTCAGACCTCCTTTGGTAGGGAAGAAGTGGCAAATGTTAGGATATAACTATCAATTTTCTTCCCTACATCGTTCCTTTGGGTGGTGATCCTATATACTTCGGTGACATGTTGAGGGGAAAGCTCCTCACAAATGTCCTCAATGCTTACGCAGTCGAAGTCATAGCAAGTGACCTCTCACTTGCAAACATTGAGGAACTGGTGCAGTTCCACATTCACTTTTAAATGATTCTAGGGGCTAAACGGTATCATAGTTATTGCCATTATTTTCGCTTTCTGAAGGTCATTGGCAGTCTGGATCTTTATTGTTTCATCACCCAGTTTTCTAATTGAAACCCCAAACTCGGCAGCTCCACTTATCACTCTTTCAAAGGCAAATGGGTTGAAACCCCTGAGGTTCTCATTCTCATCTATTCGAGACATAAACAGGAAGCGGGGCTGGGGCCTCACCACTTCCTGGACTTTTTCAATTAAAGGACTGGGCGGCCTTACCCGTTTCCGCCTCTTATCAATATTACGACCCTGCGAGGGGCCGGGGAGTGATTCGCCAGCAGAATTTGGAAGTACGGTGCTACCGGACAATAAGGTGTCAGCTACGATAATGGAGGTGGCCATGCCTTTTTGGGGGACAACCTGCACAATACTCTGATCGTAGACCCAGGGTGACCCAAGTTGGTTCTACCACATGTGGTCCTGTTAACCCTCCCGACGGGAACCCTACATGACGCTAGACATGACAACCTTCGCATGGGGCATCGCCAGGAGAGAGGTCGTCACATCAAGTGGGTGCAGAAAAGTGCCAATTTTACCTTCGGGCCCTCATGAACGCAACCGATCATTTCTAAATGTAGGGTACCCGGTTATTGTCATATCTGAGGCCTTTCTACTAAGATATTACAACCAGCGCACTTACATTCAGGAGCTCAGTTGCAAAGGTATCCAGTAATTGTCCGAGAAGAGACATGTTAGTAGCCAAAGTCGTCAACGGAGAAGCCAAAGGCTTTCATGCAGGATGAACGGCAGGGAAAAGGGAGGAAAGAAGTAAAGAAAGTAATAGAAGGGAGAAGAAGGAAGGGCAGAGAGAAAGGAGGAGAAAGGAAAGGTTTATGAAAAGTTTGTCCTACACGAGGTACTTCCTGCACAGAAGCCTCTCCTTTTAGTCGCTTCTTACGACAAGCAGAGGCTACTGTGGGACTATTCTAAACCCCGTCCCGCAGGGGGCGGGGGGGGGCGCTTACTTTTATTGAGGCAATTATTCTTCATCTTACTTTTAGCAACATTATTTTAGAAAGGCCCATTATAATTTAATTATGTAAATTTATATTAAATTGAATTATTTTATGTTAAATTTTCCTTAGCTAAGGACACACTTTAATGTGTGCGTGTATTAAAATACATTCAAGACATATCACGTTAAAAAGTTAACACTGCAGTAAAATTTATTCTAAGGACTATGACATAAGAAACATTATAAAATTAATGAGTTTAAATAAAGGCATAACAGCAATTTTATTTCTCTTCTCTCACTAACATACGACTGCAGCGCTTGGCAGTTGAATATAAATAGATTGAATTTCCTGGTCTTATATACCAGATATATTATAATCAAAACCTTAAACAATAAATCTTTTTAATACAAGTCACAAAAAATGTATTCCCTCAGGGAATGACAAAAACTACTTTACAACGACGAAATTATACCTCTATAAACACTTTATTTAAGAAAAACACTAGCACAACATGCACTTGCTTAAACCCTAAATTCAAAGGACATGGGAAAGAGGAGTAAATGGTGAAATGGCCTTGTAAAAGAAAGGGGACAAGTCGTGACTTGTGACGTGACCTTGGACAGGAATTTTGCAGAAGCATGTAATGTGGGTGGCTTTCATAACTCATCGTGCAGGTGGTTTGGCGCTTAATTCTATCAGCTGAAAAACCAATTTTTAGACAGTCATAGATAAATTTAAGTATTTAAAAAAAGGGTCAAAGACTATTAACGTTGTAATAAAACAATGTTTGAGGTTGAAGGGAGGGTCAAATATATTTCATTGGGGTTCCACCACCACGGCACCAACAACTAGTATAGGATGACCCTGGATTCGGGACGATCCAGAATGGCTCAGTAGCACAGCATTGGCGGGAATGGCCATTCCCGTCTCTAGTTTAATTTTTAACTTAATTGAATTTGATTCAGATACAAGGTTTGAGACTATCACGTATCTGTGATACACGTGAATTAATTATACATATATATATATATATGTACAAACCTATACAAATATTTATAAATAACTAGTCTATACAAATACATTCATACACACATATGTGTATGTCCATGCATTTATATATTTATATAATCACCTAAATGGTCATGTATATATATATATATATTTATATAAAGACATACATGCTTATAAACAAATATGTATATACTTATAGAAATATATACGTAATAAATTATTATAAACCTATATATAGATCCGTGTTTGAGTATGACGGGCGATATCTTACCTTGGTAATATCATGCATGAGGCTGTACCGGAACATCCAGTCCAACTTGAATTGTTCGTTCTCCAAGATGTCTTGAAGACTACCTTTGGGACAGTACTCCGTCAGAAGGTAGCAGTTTGGAGGGTCTAGGCAGGCACCTAGAAACCTCACCAGGTGGTCGTGATGCAGGTCTTTCATCTGGGGGGAACATAAAACCGACACGAAGAGTCGTTAAAGCAGTGATAACTATGAAAACTAATATTGCTACATATGGCTCTAAAACAAAACAAGATGATATCGCGTTTGTGCCAAAAGAGTTTTGTAATTTGAGAAATGTATGATAGTAAATAAGTATTGCCTATTTTTGTTAATTTGTTATTATAAAGTGGAATAATTTATACGATCATACCTTCTTGACAAGTGCTCAAGAATATACTTTTGAATCAGTGTAGAACTGATCCACCAACTGATCCATCCAGGTTTGTATTCATAAATCAGATACACTTTTCGCTTATCCACTATGACATTTTATTAATACAACAATTCTTATAAGTGAAATTAATCTACTAATTGAGTATCACGTATCAATAACAGACCAGGACACTGGCAATTAACTACATTAATGATATAGCGATTAAGAAGGTAGAATTAATTTAAAATGTACACACACTTGGGTAGATGAATAGTGAAATAACATTTAGGAAAAATACCTCTATTAAGCCTTAAGGGATTTGAAATCCCAACATCTTCTTCACCGGAAATTCAAAATAATATTAGCGTTATGCCATGGAGTAGATCATGCGGATTGCGGATTGCGGATTGATGAAAGTAAGTATCCACTGATATATATAATGGAACAACTGTGGGACACATATTATTTTCATTCCTACCCAAAGCAAACATTCTAGTCCTGATAAAAACACCATTATGTCAATGAAGACCTGTTAAATAAAAGGGCAGGTTGAATTAATTATGTTTAATATTTTGGTAGTTTGAAGGAATTCCTAACTAATGGGCTGTGACGTCGTCTAGCGTTACCTAGCGTTACATAGCTGAACAAAATGCTCTTTAGCACGTGACAACCACCAAAGACCGTAAAAACAGCAGAACCTCAGACATCTACGATGGGAAACAGACACTACGACACAAATCCTGAAAATTGAAAAATGACACCTTGACACGGGAATCGAATCCGGGACCTTTGGCTTAGTACGTCAATGCTCTACCACTGAACTATCCAGGAGTCGTCCCGTGCCCACAGTGAAGAATGACCCTGGGCGCGGGACGAGTCTTCGATAGCTCAGTGGTAGAACATAGGTGTACTAAGCCAAAGGTCCCGGGTTCGATTCCCGTGTCAAGGTGTCATTTTTCAATTTTCAGAATATGATATCTAGATGGAGAATTCCTCTCTAAAAGCACAATAATAGCTTCGACTATTTGATTCTTATTATGTCACAAGGCTTCCTCTATCCACCGCGGGCGCACCATTATTTGTTAGGGTCATCAATTTCAACATTTGGGTAGTTAATAATAAAAAAAAAGTTATTAACTATACCAAAGGTACAGGGATCAAACTCCTGTCTAGAAAACGTCAGTAAAATACATATTATACTAAGCCACTCCTGGTTTTGCCTCATAATTAACCGACACTTCGACGAATAAAGCGTTAATTTTTTAATGACAGCTCTCAACTATAGTCTTTAGTAATAAAAAATGTAAACTGAAAATTTAATTAATCCAAGTTGAGTGAAAATTTTCCTACTATATTTTAAATTACAAATGCCAACATTTTAATATTTTTATAGATTTAAAACTTATGAGAAAGTACTTGTCGTTTAAGCCGATTTAAAAAAAAAGTGTTAAAACTCTGTAAATCGGTGTGTAAAGGAATCGATTCACGTTTTAAATTTATAGATGTATTTTCTTTTTACCTTCCCTTCAAGAAAACTCTTAAGTTTTTCTATAAACTTTCCTAAAATTTATATGTACTAGGATATATAGTTAATTAGCTCTATTTTGGAGAGTAGCGAGCATTTTAATGTCCGTTTGTTCTATCTGTAGTCCACAATAACTAGTTTTAAAACATGAAATAAGGCGAGGGAATTGTAAGAGAATGTAGCAATAATTGCTTGGAGAAAGTTAAGGAAATTATATTCTGTGGGGAATATAATCCAAACCTCTCGGATAAAAGTCAAGAAAAGTCAAGCAAAATGCGCTATTTCTGTTTTAGCCAGTACATCAATTAATTTTTTTGGCGTATAGATTTAATTTTGGTTTAAAAAATGATTTCAACAGGACTTTAAAAGATAAGGTATTTTCTTCAGCCAGAAATATATTTAAGTACATAGAGCTTGTCACTATCCGGCGAAGAATATAAAGTTTCAATTTAGTATCTCAGAACAATCTAATAAAAACACTTTTTTTTTAGCAGAAACGCTTTTTGAAACTTTGCCAAACTAATAAAAAGTTTGGAATAAAATAGAGATTTTAGATCTTAAAAGACGATATGGTTATAGTTTTTTAAGTACTTAATCTACAATCAGATCTGTACGATGTTTTTATTGGAACAGATGTGTTTATACGATTACAGTATTAATGAGACCTACCATCTGTCGGGAAGGGGACCATCTACTTGAAGGTAAATATTCTCATATTTTGTATTTCTTATAGAAATGGCAACTCTAGAGCATTGAAAAAACCTAAAATAATCCTTATATCATCTTAAAATGATATATTGTAATCATGTTAAAATGTATGATTATTTGTTTGAAGAAACTAGATCTTAGTGTCTTGCCATTTAACTGAGACGTATTAAATCTTAAGTTAAACGCCATTGAAAATTAACTAAGTCCATTCTATTATGCACATAACCATAAAACATAAAATTAAATCTGTATAATTCTAATGGGACATATTCTTTTAAAATTGAAAAGCGACACCAGGATACGAGAATCGAAACCACGACCTTTGGCTAAGTTTGACAAAGCTCCGCCCACTTAGCTATCCAGGAGATGTCCCGTTTCTAGGGTAGTGCTGCACTTGTATTTTAAGGCAGAGTCTGTGATGGACGTTCGGAAATGGTTAGCTACAAATGTATGATCAGTTAAGATCACGAGCGATCAGATGCTGCCAATAGTACAATGACAACTGTACAAATGAGCGTATCATCATGGATTAAATTGAAGTAGCTGACGATTTCCGTACGTCCATCACATACTCTGCTTTAAAATACAAGTGTAGCACTACCCTAGAAACGGGATATCTCCTGGATAGCTCAGTGGATGGAGCTTTGGCATTCTAAGCCAAAGGTCCTTTGCTCGATTCCCGTGTCAAGGTATCATTATAAATTATTTTTTTAATGATATTTAGATGCTGCTATAACCGTAATCAACAAATATAATAGTTTAGATATTTAATACTTTATATAGGGACATGCTTATAGCTTTTGACTCTTTTGTGACCTAAGCCAATCAAAAACCTCCTAACTAATTGAAGGGTTTCTTAACGTTTGCACAGCGTCTCAACTCTATAATAGACGACCTCTTAAAATACTTGTTTTTTCAATACGCTTAGTAAATAAACATAAAACTGATATCAAAGTCTTGGTGTTGAGTCCTGTAACTTCCTTTCCACGTCGAACCACTTAGTTTTTACTTGCTTCCTCTGAAGTACAAACTACAAAAGAGGGTGAAAGATACATCATATAGAGCAATAAAAGTGGCATGCCACTCAGATTGATGTTGAGATGGTATTTTGGTATGTGGAATGAATTATATGCTTACATTTTTATACGGACACATTGTAATAAAACAGTTTATTGTTTATTTTGTATGTAGTCATCCAGCGCAATCTCTGGAAAAACCTAGATTATTGAAACGAGATTGCCACGGAAATATGGGGAAAACGGTTTCACCAACAGGGAACTATCTTTTATCAGCGTGATTCCTCAACTACACGTAATAAATTACGGCTTTTCTTAAGATAATAAAACAAATTATTGGTCTCACGTTTATTTGTCTTGTTTCAGACTACAAACCGACATATCAATACACGCTTTTTTAATGATAGGTTAAAAAATACATCAACAAAGTGTAAGGGCTTTAATTTTAATATTTTAGCTAAGATCAGACATGTGCCAATGTTTTAAAGTAGTGGATTAACTATGAGTTGGTTCGTTTAATTGGCAATTCATTTCTTCACTTAAGAATCAGAACTGGTTTGGGTGTATGGAAGGTCGACACCCTGTCCCTCATATAAAAATACAAACATAAATGAATATATAAATATATGCATGTGTATAGAGATTAAATCCTATGCACATCATATATTATATTCATGTCTGGGTTGATTACATAAGTAATTACCTAGTTTGTGGAAAGATTAACCAGTATAATATACCGTCGCCCAGGAGACGCCCGAATGTATAAATTTGTCATTATTTCTTTGGAGGATCTTTCCATGTCTCGATGAGATTAGGTGATGATGATACAGAATATGAAGATGTGGAATTAAAATAATCTCTTAACCTAACTTAAGCCTAACAACCCAAAACCTGGTGATCATTGGCATAGTTCCCCTTTAGAGAGAATTGTCCATAGCACCACCCGGGAATCTAATCCAGAACTCCTAGGTTCGTAGCCAGGTGCACTGACCACTATACCACGGGGATGGCTACACATGGTGTTAAATTTGAATATCAATCAAGAGATTAAGAATAAGTGAGATAAGAAGACAAGTGGAGGAATTTTTCAGAAGTGTGAGAAGCCTAATTTGGAGCGGGGATATTCCAAACAACTGCAAGGAAGAGGTCTACAATGTCTTTTACGTGCCAATATTGACCTAAGCTGCAGAAACTTGGGGTAATGAAAGAACAGAATAAGAGCAGAATGCAGACGAGTGAAATGAGGTATCTGAGAAGCAGGATGGGTGGGACAAAATTAGAGAGGATGAGAAATGAGAGAGAAAGAGGAATAGTAAAGAAATAGCCAGTCTAGGACAAAATAGAGAAGACGCGACTAAGGTGGGTTTGGACTTTTTAAAAGAATGGAGAGGGAAAGGATGTCTGGGAAGCCATTGAATATTGTGGTAGGGGGTAGTAATCTGAGAGGAAGACCAAGGAACAGATGGCTAGAGGGAGTAAGGAGGAGTGTGGGGGAGAGAGGAGAGGAATGGGCCAAGGTAGAGGGAGAGAGGTGGTGGGAGGAAAGGAAGTGGCGGAGAGGGTTATGTTACAATTAAGACCAGTCAGTTGCTGGACGCTGTTCATGATGATGATGATGATGATGATGATTTTCGTAAATAGTTCCGAGTATGTTTTTTAGTTTTCCGTATTTAACATGTTTTCTGAACCGAAAGACTATATCAACACTTTACTTACAGATTTACTTAAATCAATAACATACACATCACTTAGTATCCAAGTAATTAATTTATTATGTGAAAGGGAATGTCTAAACTCTACCAATATATATTTTTCAGCAGACCAGTTCTCTCACTTAAGTAGGAAGAGCCTGAGCTAAGGTGTCATATATCTTAAGCATGATTTATTTTTTATGGATCACAAACAAAAAATGTAAACTCAATTTTGAAAATAAGTTGAAACTAGCCGTATTGTTGTTTTAAAACAACTTTGCGTACGTTCTCTTCGTCGTACATCCTAATTTTCCATCACATCCACGGGAACCTATTCCAAGTTAGCAACTTCCTAAATTAGACTCGACGACAATTGAGAGACGCCAAGGGGAAACTTCAGACTCTCGTCCAAAACTATTAGGTACCGAACGTAGGGGAGGATTCATGCGTAGTACGTCCGGCCTCCTTTTTTCGGGCAATCTGTTCGTGTAGCGAGATATTTAAACCCCACCCTCATTACTTATTTTTTCAGCTTTCATAAATCTTGGAGGGTTCACAGAGGGGCAAAGGGGGGATTATTAAGTGTAAATACTGTGCTGTATATTCCATTGGAAAACTCATTGGAAATACCAAGCCCTCTTAATTTGTCTTGGCCGGTCACTTTACTGCTAGTAAATATTCCTCCGTATCTCATGGTCGAGTTGTAAATTTAATTTGCTTCATTCGGCTCGAGTGAGACGTAATTACTAATTGGAAGACGTCCCACTTGTAAGGTTTAGAAATTTACATAAAGTACGTTTTAAATTATAATAAAGTTACTATTTACTAGAACTTTTTGTTAAGTAGTTTAATAAATATCAGGTCAACTTTTAATTTTATGTTTTATTTCCACTTAGTAATATTGTGTTTGAATTAGAGACTATAACTTTATATGCCCTTTTTATTGAGATATTTTTTATATTGATATTAAATGTTCTCAAAAATTTTACTAACAACATTTATTTTATTTTTCATTAATATGCTAGTATAAAACTGTTTATGTTGCATTTAAACTGAAATGATTATATTATTAATTATAATTCGTTTTTAAGTCTGTCTATGAAAGGTTGAGTATAGCAATATTACTTAACCTAACAAAACCTAATTTTGGTCAACGAATGAAGGGTTAGGTTTAGTCAGGTAAAAATACTTGGTAGTGGGCCCTAAATAATGTTTCTGTCAATTAAGTCTATTAAATATGAGTGGGTAAAGGAAGAATAAACTAAACCCAAATAATTTTTACTAAATAAATCAAAACATTTCTGTTTTCAGTATATTTTTAGTGAAAACAGAAGTAATTTTAGATATAAGCGTCCCCTGATTTTATCCTTGGCCTACTTTAAGATTTATGTCTTTTGAGCTGCTTACCCTGGAAAAACCCACATTAGGTCATGGCTGAAAACGGGCTTGTTCAAATAAATACAAAATCTTTTAAGTGAGGGATAAAAGAATGCGGAAACTCTTGGATAGCTCAGTGGTTAGAAAATTGACATACTAAGCCAAAGGTTTTGGTTTAGATCCCCGTGTATAGTTGTCATTTTTTAATTTAGAGAATTTGATATTTATGTGTTGTAATTAACTGTAATTAACAAATATATTAGCTTGGCTATTTAATTCAACCATATTAAAGGTTTGCTCTTGTGAATTATTAGTACATTCATTAATAATATCAGTTTAAACGGGAGCTGACTCCATTTCAAAATAAAGGATTCAAAGTATATAGTTGAAAATATTGGTTTAAAACATACATTACCTTTATTTGGGCCAGTTATAAATTGTTGTATGAATTGGGTTTTGATTTATGTGTGTGTTATTTTCAAATAACATAATATTAAAACACGATTTACAATTGCTCGTTACTCCCTTAGTAATCACTTTCGGGAAAAAACCATCCATGTATCTCCTACATTTTTTTTCATAAAGAATCAGGTCCTGGTGGGTTGTAGACCAATAATGACTCATCTAGTATGTATAGGCATATACTTGACGAGTTTGGTGCAATTCCCAAGGTTGTCAAACTGTTTCAAAACTCTGCTGGATAGTAGTATTTTTCTCGTTCATTCTCACAGTAGGTTGAGTCCACACTAACGTAACAATAGATTTTTCCTTATTAAATATTCAATACCTCAAACTTCATCAAAGCACAACACAGGATGGTTGTGCCAGAAATTTTCCAAGTATTAGTTGGGCTCGACCAATTTCCAAATGTTTTGTGAACAATCGAGCTGTGTATTAATATTTTTTATTTCACTCCTATGATATTTTAATTAGAGCTGTGATTGTTTTTCAGTTCTTCATCAACAAATTTCATGAACCACTAACTGTAGTTACTTTCAAGTGTACGTACATTATTATTAAACTTGGTAATTTTAAATTCCATCATCTGCCGAGAGTATTTAGAGATGAGCTTCTTTTTTGTTTATCACCCCCTGTTCAGTTTACACGTATATGTGAGAATTACACTAATGAGGTCGGAATGAAGCATTTAAGAGGTAATCTACCTGAATTTGTGTGGAACGGTAGTGAGATTTTTCCTAGGAACTATTAGACTATGGTTGATTTAAATAAAAATAACCCGAAATAAAGATCACAAATTAATATTTAGATTTAATTTATTCCATACCGGTAAATTATTTCTGTTTATCAAAGACTGAAACTGACAATACAAAATGTAAGTTTATTTGGAGTTTCTAGTTCATCTCCAACTCTTTGACTGCGCTAGTGTTTAACACAAGTACACTTTGTTTGCCGGTATTATCACAAGTGTTTAACACGCTTCCACTCTGTTTGCCCGTATTATCACTAGTATTTAACACACGTACACTCTGTTTGCCGGTATTATCGATAGTGTTTAACACACGTCCACTCTGTTTGCCAGTATTATCACTAGTATTTAACACACGTACACACTGTTTGCTGGTATTATCACTAGTGTTTAACACACGTCCACTCTGTTTGCCGGTATTATCGATAGTGTTTAACACACGTCCACTCTGTTTGCCAGTATTATCACTAGTGTTTAAAACACGTACACTTTATTTTCTGGTGTTATCACTAGTGTTTAACACACGTCCACTCTGTTTACTGGTATTATCGATAGTGTTTAACACACGTCCACTCTGTTTGCCGGTATTATCGATAGTGTTTAACACACGTCCACTCTGTTTACTGGTATTATCACTAGTGTTTAACACACGTCCACTCTGTTTGCCGGTATTATCAATAGTGTTTAACACACGTCCACTCTGTTTGCCGGTATTATCGATAGTGTTTAACACACGTCCACTCTGTTTGCTGGTATTATCCCTAGTGTTTAACACACGCCCACTTTGTTTTCTGGTGTTATTGATAGTATTTAACACACGTACACTATGTTTGCCGGTATTATCGATAGTGTTTAACACACGTCCACTCTGTTTGCCGGTATTATCGATAGTATTTAACACACGTACACTCTG
>CABFVX010007734.1:0-28826 GCA_902151425.1 Timema shepardi
CGTGGAAGAATGACCTTTAAACGCTCCCCTACCCCCCCGCTCACCCCCCACCGGTCAGGATTTTTAGTATGTTGTTTATGGTACTCGTCCCTACCACTGTACAAAAATTTGTGACTACACGAATTATTTCCCCTATTCGACCTTTTTTGGTCTTCGTTGACTGGACTAGTGGTGTCGCTTTATGGTTAGTAGATCTAGACAGTTACTTTTACACTGATTAGTACAATCATTAAAGTTAATGATCGTATGAGGAAATGAAGTATAAGTCATTAAGCATTAGATGGGAAGCAATGAAGGGAGGAGAAAAGGAGTAGGCTCTGTAGTGAGAGAAAGGCTGCAGGCAGAGGTGGTAGGACAAATTACAGGATAATAAAGATGTCAATAACTGAAAGAGGAAAGAAGGTGTAAGGGGTACAAGTGTATGCCCCACAAGTGGGGTGCCCAGCAGAAGAAAAAGACAAGTTTTAGGAAGATATTGAAAGGCATTTAGGAAATGAGTGGCAGGTAGTAATAGGGGACCTTAATATAAAGTTGGGAAAAGAGAGAGTAGGGTATGAGGTGGTGTTAGGGAAAGGACGATGGAGAGAGAGAAACAAGGAAGGTAGAAGGCTGTTAGAGATATGTTCAAGAAAGTGCTCTGTGCTTGAAAGTGGCAAACAACTGGTATAAGATGGAAGGAGATAGCCATAAGCTCATTAGATACATTTGGGATGGGGAGCAAAAGTCGGCAATAGACTACTTTCTCATGGATGAAGAAATGAAAAAGGCAGACCGTAAACATCAAGGTAATACCAAATGTAAATAGTGACCATAGGTTGTTTATGGCAGGCATAAAAAAATGGGAATTTAGGAGAAAGGTAGTAAAACAAGAAAGAATTAGGGGTGTGGAGGCTAAAAAATGAAGAGCAAAGAAAGTTGTACCTAAGAAAGGCGAGAATCTTAATGCCTGAGGATGAGATGCAAAGTTTATAGGCGGAAAGGGAAAGGTTTAAAAACAGGAGCTGCAGAAGAAGTATGTGGAATGACAAGTGAGGAGAAACTGATAAGGAAACACTTTGGTGGAATGACAGGGTAAAGGAAGCATTGGAGGAGAGGAATAAAGCATTCAGAAAGAGTTTTAAGAATAGGAATGAGGACACAGAGGAAGAATATAGGGAGAATAAGAAAAGAGCGAAGCAAGTTATATGGGAAGCCAGGAAGGTTTGGCTGCACAAATGAATGGAAATGCCGGAACGGTACATGGAAGGAAATAAAAATGTGTTTTATAGCCAAAAATAAACAGGAGGGGAGAGAAATTACAAGAAGTAAGAATGATAGATGAAAAAGTAAGAACAGAGGACAGGTAGAGAAAATACAAGTAAGAATGATAGATGAAGGAGGACTTGAGAGGAAGAAAAGTAACCATGGATGAGATATTTTGAGAAGATGTTCAACCTGAAAGAGGAAAGGGATGAGAGTGAAACAGAAGAGCAAGAAGGAATAGCAGAAGAGGAAGAAAGAGTTCCCACATGGAAAGAGGTGGAGGACGCATTAAAGGGAATGAAACTAGGACAAGCATTGGGTGTGGACGAATTGACTGTGGAAATGATAAGAGCCACTGGTGAGGTAGGTATACAATGGTTATACAGGGTGCTGAGAGTGATTTGTAAGGAAAACAGAATACTGTAAGACTGGAAAAGGGGATGTATAGTACTTATTTTCAAGAAAGGAAACAGGAATAGGTGTAAAATTTATAGGAGGATAACGCTGATGTGCCACTGTACAAAAATATATGAGAAGATACTAGAAAAGAGAATAAGAAATAAAATGAAAGGATGGTGGAGAGAGGAACAGCATGGATTTAGGGAACAAAGGTCTACAGTAGACTTGATTTTTGCCAGATGACAACTGATGGAAAGAATTGGTAATGATATTTATAGATGTGGGTAGAAATAAACTTTGTAAAGTGATGGGGGAGGCCAAAGGGGAAATAAGAATTTTAATGAGAGTGAAAAGCAGGTGTGAGGATAAATGAAGTTGTAATGAGAGTGAAAAGCATATATGAGGATAAAAGGAATTGTGTTAAGAGAGTGGTTCCAAATAAAAAATGGAGTGAAGCAGGGGAGTGTCCTCTCATCACTACTATTTGTAATGGTAATGGAAATGGTCATGAATGAAGTGGCAGGAAAACTCGAGGAGGAATGAATGAACGCCATAATGTTTGCTGATGACTTGATGATATGTGAGGGAGAAAGTAGTAGTAGTATAGGAACAGTTACAGAAATGGAATGAGAAAGTGAAAGAGTATGAAATGAAATTTAGCATGACAAACTGTGAAGTGATGTAGATTACAAGGAAAAGGAAAGAGCCTAGTAAAGCTATAAAGTTGGATGGAGTAGAGCTGAGAAAAGTACAGAACATAAAATACCTTGGAAGCATGATTGAGGCGAAAGCTGAAAGTAGAAAGGATCTAATGAGAAGATGACAACAAGGAGTTTTTTTTATAGGTGTGTAAGAGACCGGTTATGGAGAAGAGAAGTTACTTTGACATGTAAAGAAGTGTTGTACAAGGCGTACTTTGTATCCATCGTTACATATACATCCGAAACATGGACAGTGAATGTAAGAGATACTAGGAAAGTGGAGGCCATAGGAATGAAGTTTGTGAGGATCATGTTAGCTGTCACGAGGAGAAACAAGATTAAGAATTAAATTATCTGGGAAAGAGTTGGGGTACAGGGAATACACGAGGTAGTAGAGGAAGCAAGACTGAGATGGTATGGGCATGTACTGAGGATATAAAAAAAAGGATGCTGAAGAAAATTATAGAAATGAAGTATGTAGGAAAAAATCCGCAAGGGAGGCCAAGAAAGAGATGGGAGGAGCATTTATATATATTTATTTTTATTTACAACTTCCTTATACATTTGTCCTGACATCTTATTCCACTATAAATCAGGACCATTTTGCTCTATTCATTTAAAAATCTTCATTCTATATAACCTATAACTACTCAACTACTTGTCCTATTATCGCCTAAATTATCAGTTTGCCTCAAACTGTGCCAGTTGGCACCCCCCCTCCCCCCGGATATTTTTAATTGCCTGGTACCCTCCCCCGCTTGATCTCCCAGTAGTTGCCGCCTGGGATCATGTTCTCAGGGCCTCTAGGACATCAAGCGGAGGCGAGCATCCCCCTATCGACCACCTAGGGAGGCGCCGGCGCCATATCGGAGTTGGGAGCTCCATTTACTATGTAGAAAAACCACTAATTTTCTTTGATTGAACTGTGATTTATAATTGTCCTTGCCTTACCTATTGGAGTTACATTTGCCATATATAGTTATTCGTTTTGCTGTAACTACTTTAGGACCTAGATTTAATTAAATTAACTTATATCTAGTGCTGTATTCTGCTTTTTCAGTTCTGTAACTTTTCCTTGTAGGGAGACACACTTCCTTTTCTTCTCTGGCCACTTTCTCTCATGACCAATCAACATCCTTGGAGTACTTGATGGCTTCAGCTCAGCATCACACTCTTTTTCCAAACGGGCAGGACTATTTGAGTTAAGAGCAATCTCCGGCGTCTCTTTTATTTTCCTCTTTATCTTCCTTCCCCTGTAGCCAGTATTCCAGACACCACTGGGTTCATCAGCATTTACCACAGCTGGTATTCCTGGTCGACTTACTTCGGCTAGAGCACTAGATGTGTTCAGAGTTAATCAAGCTCTTGTCCACCCTCCCTTTTAACCTCAACTCCTGGATTTGTTTGTTACGTCAGTTTAGTAATGTTTCATCTGAGTCCCATATTATTTCTCTGTCTTTGTTGTTCTCACTTGTCACTTCCTCCGTCGTTTCTTCCTGTCCGTTTTGTCCCATGTATCAGAAATATCCTAGCCTGCTTCTTTATTCTAGTTGGTCCATATGTCTGTCTCTTTCTGCCTTCGATACCATATTTGCTATCTCGTTGAGGTAGTTCCACCGGTCCACAGCCCTCAGTATATTGGATATGGTGTTTGCCTGTATAGACATCAATAGCTCTGTTCTCTCGTCTTCTGTAAATATACATTTTAAGGTCACGTGCTTTGATGTCACCTTCTCTCTGCAATAGCATAAGTCAATATCACTCAAGTTCCTCCTGAAGAGGGACGCTAGATAGGGGCCATGTCCTGTAATACTGTAATATAGTGGGCAAAACCCTGGGAAGGTTGGAGATGCCTCATTCTCAGTCCTACTTGCACATTTGGGAATAACTGGAACACCCTTCTGCAAGTGTTACTCTCTTCCCAGTCTGCTTGCCACTACCCCAGGAGAGTCCTTTATGCCATTCATGCTACTTATACTATTGGCTGTCACTTTTGAAACTCTGTCTAATTCACCTCTCTTGAGCCAATATCCAGCGGACCTCTTCCGCACCCTTAAATCCAGGGGCCAAACACCTAGGGTGATGCATAGTGCGGCTGTTGGTACTGTTTTGTATGCCCCAGAAAGATTAATGAGAATCTTCCTCTGAAGACTTCTGAGTTTCCTTTTGGCCCTATCTCCTCTTAGTTGCTGGGCCCACACACGCCTGCTCTGTGGCCCACCATAGACACAAGCAATGCCTGATTAGTATTTTCTATCAGTTTCAAGGACAGATGGAACTCCCGCTGCCCTATACCGACTGTTACATTCATAACCCTCAAGGCTCTCCCACATACATTTTTGATGTGGGCTAAGAAGCTGCATTTATTGTCTATCGTCACTCCCAAGTATTTGACCGTTCTACTCCTTTTGGTTGTTTGTTCTGCTATCTTAACCATAGGGTTCCTCTTGAAAACTCCCCGGAACAGCATGTAGGTTGTCTTTGTACTTCCAGATCTTTCCTAGGGTTTGCCTCCACCACCATCAGCAAGTCGCCTGCAAAAGCAACCACCCCCACCACCTCGGGAAGAGCCTCATCCTTCAGCAACTCAGGCTCAAGACTGATATCACAAAAAATTGGACCACTTATCGATCCTTGTGGACATCCTTTGGTTAATCTTTTATTTATTGTTATTCCCAGACACCTCAGGTTCGCATACCTGTCCCTACAGTAGTCCTTAAAACTCCTGTAGAGACTTCCCGGACAGTTTAATTCTCTTAAGTGCTTAAATAAGGCTGGCCACCACAGGTTATCAAATGCGCCTGAGATGTCCACGAATATTCCAGTTAAATATTTTGCCCTTGAATTTTCTACCAGAAAAGGGAGGAAAGAGCATATCATAGAAAGAGTACAAGTGAGAGGAGAAGAATGGTGGAAGAATAGATAAAGATGATGATTAAAGTTAAGGGCCAATGTCAACAGTTCTTAGCCCCAAAGAGATTAACATGTTTGCAGTGAACTGTTGTAATTCAAATGAGCTTTATAGACTCGGCCCTTAATAACACATTTGTATTCTCATTTGAATTGTTCTTGTCATAGATAATCTATTTAAGATTGAGACTCACATATTCCAATGAATATACAATATACATTTAATATGTGCTGTAGATACTAGATTAACGAGGGAAACATAACTGAAATAATAGGAATGAATTGAACCAGTGGAGCTGTAAAGGAGGATTATAATAAAATATATATAGCTAATAAGTTTTATGTAAAGTTCTAGATAAAGTATATGATTTATAAAATTTGTCATTCAATCAAAATGGTCTTCCATATGAAAACAGAGGGGAAATACTTTATACTGTTATTGTATTAGCCGCAAGAGAAGGAAAAGTTTATTTTGTGGTATTCACCTCCATATGGACACAAGCATAACTATTTTAAACCATCCTGTGGTCATATTTCTGTTACAATTATACTTAAGTTATTTAACTTGAGAACTTCTTTTTCTGGTTAATCTTACATAGATAATTTTATTTTAAAATTAAGGTTTTGGAGTAGGTTTAAAATAATAATAATTTACAAGCGTTTGGTATTCAATGAAACTGATCAACCAAAATATTTCCTTATCACTTATCTATAAAAATATCAAAACGAATTCTGGTTATATTCTGAATTCTTGGTTGTAAGAGAAGATATTTTTTATTTACAAAACTCAATAATGCAACTTACCTCAGTGTCTCCTTTCTGGGGTGTCACATTCTGTGTTTCAGAGATAGACGTATCATTATTACTATAAGAACACTTAATGCAAAGGAAATATTAGTTAAACACACCACAAAAAATATAAAAATGAAAGCAAAAACAGTCAAACATACATGTCCCCTGTGACTTATGGCCAGAATTAAATATATTCAAACAAAAGATAAACTATACATGTATTATCTAACTAAATACTTATGAAATGTCTCGAAATGATATTAGATCTAAAATAACTATTGAAGATAGTAAAATAAAACACACAACTTTTATGCTTTTGCCTTCGTGTAAGGCTAAGGAGGAGACAACCAACATTAGAAATATAGATAAATTACACCTATTTGAAAAATACTCTGCTGCTCTCTTTGTGATAAATGTGACAATTAAGATAATCTCTGTTATAATCTTCACATCTTGCGTCACTGAGATTAAAGAGGAAAGGAATCCTTCTTCCTAAATCCTTCCACCATTATTCCTCCTCTCAGCTCCACAATTGGTGTACAAACGAGGTAATGAATGCAAGAAGCCTACCCAGTGATCTCCACTTAGCCTCTCCTACTAAATCCTGATCTCACCATCAAGTGGTGTACTCCGGGGCCTAAGCAACCTTATGGAGGTTGAATTGAACCCCAGAAGAGAGACAGGAGAATGGACTGGTCAGGGCTAAAACCAACAAGGCTTGGCCAGTTGAATCCCAGCTCGACGGGCTGGGAGTGAGGTTTGGTGATGATGAGTTAAGTCATCAACAGCATCCGTAGCCTTAGTTTGAATAGGCTACCACCAAAAGAAGGTTTACCTGAGGCCCTATAAGTGGCAGTCCCCTTACTCGAGTGTAGGCAACGGTAGGCTTAGTAAGCCGGTGGCCGAAGCAGACCAAAACGCTTGAGACAATAAAAGGAAAGTAAATATAAATATCTAAAAAGAGAATAGCTGGGTCGTAGCTCCAGGAGTGTGTCACATAAGTTTTATTGAGTCAGATCTGCCAGATTTTTGTGTGTATCAATCACAATTGAGATTTTAATATCTGTTATAAAGAGACATATATGTATATTTTGATAACTTTTCTTTCATGCATTGGTAGGCCTGTGCACGACTGTGATGGCGTCTCCTGTTGATGTGGTGAAGACCCGATACATGAACTCCACACAGGGAGAGTACAAAGGTGCCGTGGACTGTGCAGTGCGCATGTTGGTCCAGGAGGGCCCGGCAGCTTTCTACAAGGGGTGAGCTAGCACCACAATGATGATGATTCATTAATATAACACACTGGCAATAACCTAGTTTGTAGTCTCTAATACAATTTTAGATCTATTTTGTGCCTAGGAAAGGAATTATTAAGGTAATAAGGTGTTCATTTCAGTAGAGTCATGGTATGTGTCATTCTCATGTTAGACTAGATTGACCAAGACTGGCAGATTGGGTTTTGAATCCTGGTGAGATGGACATAATGTGGTTTTTCTACAAATCTTTTTTTACTCTTTTCAAAAGTCATTGAGGGTATATTTCCTCTAAATTATTCCTTCCTTATGTCAACAACGTAATCATAATATTATGCGTGCATCTTGAAAGGGTAATTGAATATGGCAAACGAAAAAAAGTAATATTTTTGTTAACATTACCACTACACATTTTGATTCAATTGACAATTTAAATACAGGTTACAACAAAACACATGTTTGAGATATATATTTGGGGGGTGTTTTTTTTAAGTAAGGACCTTTTGCAATAAAATAGGAACCACTAAATATTTGTGCTTATTTTTTTCCCATTCATTTCTACATACCTTTACCTATTTTTCTACTTCCAAACACAGTTTCTGTTGTTATTTAAACATTTGTTGTATCTTGAGATAAGTTTTGCAGACCATTGTCATAGAAGTATGCCAGCAGTGAGAAAAGCCATTTCTAAACCATTGTTTTCAATTCTACGTCGGTGTGCAAATGTTTGCCGGCGAGGAACCTTTTCAGACGTAGGAAAAGATGGTAGTTACTAAGTGCAAGGTCAGGGCTGTAGGGAAGGTGATCCAATTGTTACTAGCAAAAAAATATTTGATGAGAACTTGTGTTTGAGCAGCAGAGTGGGGCCTTGCATTGTCATGAATCAACAGCACTCCAGAAGACAGCAGGCCGCAGCGTTTATTCTGGACTGTGTGGCGATGTTTCAACAAGGTCAGATGATACACAGATGCGTTTATTGTCGTCCTTTGTTACATGAAATCCACCAGCTGAACACCATGTCTGTTCCAAAACATGGTTCAGGAATGACTTTCCTCGCTGGCAGCAGACTTCCATGATGAGGGTCTACAAAAACTTATCTCAAAATAAGATAAACATTTAAATAACAATGGAAACTATGTTGAAAAGTAGCTAAAGGTATCTACACACAGACAGACAGACAGACAGACAAACAGGCAGGCGTTCATTTGAAAACTTATCTTGAAAACAACACATTGCAGAAAAAAATATTTTAAACAAAGTTTGTTTGGTTCTGAGGGGAAGTAAAGTGGTAAGATTGGAATGGCCTCGGGTGGCATCCTGAGGGTGACGTTATGGTAACTTTGATTTTTTTAAATTAGACTACCTATTTTTTTTATTACATATTCCTGTAGCTCACATTGTGCCATTTTCAAATTGGCGGTTTTAAGCTTTTTTTAAAGTAAAAGCTATGATGAGAGATGAGCCTCGCAAGTTTCCAAGTTGGCTAATCACTCTCAGTGCATGTGATGGTTTGTACTCTGGACTATTAGATAGATATTCGAGATGTAACTATTTTTGAATCTGAGGCAAGTACAGTGTTCCCTTCCTTCACCTCTGACAAGACTTGTATTAATCACAACTTGTGAATGTGAGGAATACCAGGCCTCCACCGTGGTTCGGATTCCACGTTAAACTATAGGTCCTCCATTTCATCTCGCAATCACCCTACCATTACACATTAGCATAAGAGCATATAACCTGAACGGGTAGATAATAATAATAATAATAATAATACACAGCGTTCTCCACATTAAAAATATTTATTTAAATCTTCATTTCAGGTAAATGTTATTGTATTGCACTTCCTATGACTTCTTCCTTCTACATTCCTTCATTGTTAAATGACGTCATTAATACCAGTATTATACAATGCCCCACTAAATCTGTTTTCCAGGTTCACACCTTCATTCTGTCGTCTCGTCAGCTGGAATATAGTCTTGTGGATAACATATGAACAGATGAAGAAACAGCTTCTCCAGGCCAAGGCACAAGAAGACACATAATTATTGTACCCGCTAAATTAGTTTGAATTTGTATGTGTGTTAGTCTTACATATGACTTCTTTTTGATTAGAAAATTTAATTCAGTGTAGGCCCTAAATATTTTATCAAATGAAAAAAATAGCCAAATATTTCAATTGATGTAAAAGAATAATTTAAAGAATCAGAAGTATTATTAGGAAAAAATATTTATTTTCAGTAGCATTTAAACCTTTTTAGAATCATGTACTTAACTTATCATTTATTGGTTTGATGAAATTAAAAAAAAATTCTTTGTGAGTTAAATTTTATTTTAAAACTCTGAGCGGAAATAAGTCAACTTAAATCATATATTCCCTTATATCATGTAATAATCGGCATTAATGGACAATAAGCACGGATTATATTTTACATAAAAATGAAGATAAAATTAAAGTATAATTTAGTCGAATATATTTGATACTGAAATCTATTCTAAAATAAATACAGAACTAATTCTGAGTGAATTTTAACAATCCTTAACAGTTTTTTGTAACCATTTAGCAGTATTGTGTTGTATAGTCAGGGTAATCAGAGCTTGTTTCTGTACCTGTGATATGTTCTCCCCTACTCACTCCCCATGTGCCCAATCACAGACCTATACTTTAATGGATATGCTTAATATGGGCGTCTCTTTGTTGATTTAAGGCCGATGAGTGTTCTATTGAGGGACAAGAACAATTCACGGGGACAATTTAAACACATTCTGCTTAACCTAGCAGCACTGAGTGGAATGTCACTGCTATCTAGCTAATGCTAGATTTATTAATTGTAATAAATATCTAGTTTTTATTTTCATCAAACCAAGAATTAGATTATGTACATGTTTATATAATATTTATATAAATTAGCCACTGAACCTTGATATGACACAAAATAAATGTAAAATTCAACATGAATGCGAATGAAATGCTTTTTTACCTGAGAAGTCAAACTTCATTGTAGACGTGGAAAGAAGCCATTTTAAGTTGGTCTTTATAGTAATAATTTTAGAACATTTTAGATTGTTTTGTAAATATTGTTATTATACCTTTTATTATCTTGTAACTATACTAATTAGTATTATCACTACTCCAATTAATATTTAGTTGATGGGAAAATGTACATTGAATTACATGATCAGAAATTTGATCTAATTTTTATAATGTGAATTTTATTGTATAAAAATGACAACAATTTTGTGACAAATAGATTGGTAGTTAAATCCAATAATATTTATTTTATTTACAAAATTGAATTAGAATAAAAATTTGAATTTATTATTTACTTCTTGTCAAAAATAATTTCTCAATTTATATATTTGAAGTGTTAAAATTTGATGTTCCTATCAAAGTAAAACTTAAAAAAAAAGTAAATCTCATGATAATTTAGAAAGCTTTTAATGAGAAATTCACATTTTGTACTTAATTAGTTCAATATAAGCCTACAATTTATGTAGTCTTTATAAGAAATATCACAGAAGCCATAGACATAATTTTAACAGTTTATAAATTTCAAAACTTTTATGAAAATGTTAGTTTATATACGATATTAAAATCCTGAAATCTCACTACTTTAGGTTTGGATAGTTACAACCTTAACGACAAACCTGGCCACTTTAACCATTAGGCCAACAATCACCACACCTAGTTATGGATCTCAACAATAAAAATACAGACAAAAATAAACAAAATATCTTCAACAATGCAAATAAATATGTTACTTTGAGATGTACCATGTTTGAGGGTAAACTTTTAATAAAGGAAATAAAAAGAATATGTTTCACTTGCTTGTCTTATACTTTCAGTAGACTTCTCTACTACCCCTTCTGTGAAGCTCCGCTTACACTCTAGGAGTAAAGCGATCATATATTTTTACAGGAAACAAAATAGATAAAATCTATGGTAATATTTCACTTGAACAGAAGCAAATTATTTTGAATAAAGATAGATAAATTTATATTATTGAAATTGGGCTATAAAATCTGACCATTCTTTAACATAATAAAATAAAGTAAGTTAGCATTTATTTACACCTTTCAGTGTCTAAATTATTTGATATGTACAATTAAAGTTTCAGTAATAAAAAAATACATAAATCTCGCTGAACCAGACACCAAACACAGATCTGTATTTTGGAAGTATAGGATCCCGAAGAATATTTTCGGATTTCTGTATACCCCCTTTTTGGAAAGTTTCTTGGTGGAAATAAAGGAACAGTTTACTTCTCATAAGGCGGGTCTTCAGTCATTAAGGTGTCTATTGCCACCTTAAGAAAAAATAACATCTACTAAAACAGATCAATCTATGAAACCATTAATAAACAGGTATGCCGAGGATGTTAGGTGCAGTGAAGACAGTACTTTAAGTGAGTTGACCTTCTGGTAAAGGTCCCTTGCATCTCAGAAGAAGACCGCCAAGGGTGCTCTTGAAGCCTTGTAGCCTTCTCTGGTAGATAACCCCCCCCACATTCAAAAACCCCCACATTCAAAAATCTTGACTATGCTATTGTAGCACTTTACTGGCTTGTCAGCGGCAGCACCTATCATGAAATTGCAGATGCACATCAGAGTACCAAAGCCTCTGTGTGCCAAAGCATTCAAGCAGTTGTATTGTGGAAGCTGTAAGCTATGTCAATTTGGAAATGCAGTATAATTCAGACAAAATCTTGAAGCCACAATGCGGTTTTATGAAATAGGACGCATTTCATGCAAAGGTTGCAAAAGAAGGTGACTGCCGCATATAGCTGTGAGCGCGTACCCGTATCCTTAAGGGTTGGAAATAAGGTTGTGTATAGAATTTTCTGACAGAGCTCTGTCTTCAGAAAAACTATATTATAAATGGAATCGCCCGTGGTCAGTGGATAAATTCCTCACCTCTGTCAGCAATACTGAAAGATGTGGCTGGCTCGACACCGGTCTATCTTGATCATGTCAATCACCTGAAGGCGGTAGTACTATGAGTCAAGTGACTTCCCTTTTGTATATGTGTACTATGTTTTCCTTTTTTGTAAAATATGTGGTAAATGTCATGCTGATCAGAAACGCTTAGTGCTCTTGTACATGTACTCACAAACCCCCCACTACCCAACCCGGCGATAAAAATTATTATTATTATTATTATTATTAGCACCGCGTCTTACTACCCGTTCGGGTTATACGCACTTACGCTAATGTGTAATGGTAGGGNGCCTGGTATTCCCCACATTCACAAGATGTCTTGTCAGAGGTGAAGGAAGGGTTTGGTAATCTGATAAATCTTTGCCGGGACCGAGGATTGAACCCCGGTCCCCAGCACAGAAGTCTGACACCTTACCCCTAAACCACCAGGTCACCTACCGATAAAAATTCACAATTCACATAGCTCCCCAGAATGTAATTGAAACCCAAGACGTTGGAGAGACGTCCCGGAATAGAATCACAAACTCTGAGTATGAGTATGTGTCACTCTCCAATACTTTAGTGTCGCATGTTGACCTGGAAGGTTTCATACCCCGAAGTTTGTGCTGGACTCGGCTGAGGCATGTGCATGTGTCTGCCTCACTCTGGCCAAGAGATGACAACGTGTGTTCACGCTCTGGATGAACTAGTCCTCTAGGTGTAACGTGTTCGTTAACCCCCCACCTGTCCAACATGATATATTGTCAGTTCAAACTTTAAGTTCTGTGGCGCGCTCTCGTCTGGAGTGTGGTGACCCAGGCTGAACTTGATGCCAACAGTGTTCAAGCAATTGTTGTTTGAATGTTTGTCATCCTGTGCAGTATTGTGAATTAGTTTTTGTATGATTTGTATTCCCAGATACATTCATTTCATTACCGTTTTATCTCTCGTCAACCAATTTTCCTTTCCCCATGGTGATTTATGGAAACCGGACTACCACATCGAGCTACATGATGAAGCCGCAACTTCTGTGTGACATCAATTCGCCACAGCTTATCTACAGCAATATTCCTCTTTTGCGTGCATCATCACCCATTGATGTTGTCTCGAAACTGGGGCCTACTAGAAATGGGAGCTACATGTCAACTGAAATCAGCTCGTAGCATAGTGACGAGGATGGCATCTCCTCGCCGTTAATCGTAGCTGGATTCCTTGGTCGTCCAAGGGGTGGGGGGAGGAGGGGAGGGAGGGGATTGTAACATACTTTACAAACAAATGATGGCCCCTACACTCCTAGAGAGACTTAACCCGTCCGGTCCGTTTCTACATATCCTTAGATGAATGCTGGTATAAGGGGATGGCCAGATTGGGCGAGCGTGCGAGCGACTAAAATATAAAATAGAACACATTGGTTGTAATGAGAGGTGGCCAGACTGAGCGAGCGAGTGGCTGAGCGCGTGTGCTCGGAAGTTAAAACTGGTTCTATTTTTCAAGTGCATGCACTCGACTCGGTACAGTCTAGTTTACAGGCGCTAGGCAGTATTATTGTATGTTGGTTCATTGAGTGCTAGGGAAAATTCTCATTTTGACATTTTTATTACTATCGATAGGTTTAGCACACTTTCTACTAACAGCCTAATTTAATTAGTAAGATCATAAACCATACCTATCTCTATGTATAATGTATATATGCATATATAACTGATATAAAAGTACTTCAATATTATCAAAGTAGGCCTTTGCAAATAAGAATCACCATTACCGTGGGGAGAGAATGAGAAAACCACAACAATAAATCACTTGTCAAAAACCACCCTCAGTTCATTGAGCCAAGATTTGAACCTTTACCTCCTTGTTAACAACCATCAAGAGCTATCTTGCTTATCACGCACTTGCTCACACGCTTGTTAGTCTGGCCGAACCCTACGATGGTGCAGTGTGTCCACGCCGCGGATGTCTTGAGACTCAAGTAGAAGATAGATACTTCAAGACTCTAGCAGAAAGTCCGCCTCCTAGAACCTAATGGATGAGAGCCAGGTGTTCCACCGGTTCTAAGCTGTAAAAATAATTTTATTGTTTCTTGTCTCCCCATAAGACCTGCACATTGTAATGCAATTTAACAGCGGATGGCCTATAGTTTTGGTATCTATATGTACACTTTCGATTAAACTGAATTAAAACACCAAAAATTGAAAATAGATAGGGTGCATTCTGTTATAGTTGTTTATGTTTTATGTAATTCTTGTACACCAATCTCTTGATTGGGTCAGTGAAGGATGTCGTACCTGAGGGAAGATGAACATCTTTTCCTGATAGCAATTTGGATCCTCCTCCTCACTGAACAAATCATAAACGGATTTCTGAAGTTAGGGCTAAATAATATTATAATAATGCAAATTGATAAAAATGAAGAAAACTAAATGACTTAAATAGAAAGTGTAAATTTAATGAAGAAGGCCCACCAATGGAAAGGGGGAGGGGGGGGTGAATATTATTTAAAATTGAGTAATTTAGTGTTAATGTAAAGTGTATTCCTTATTCTCTTTTTGTTTGATAAAGGGGCAAAAATGCTGAAATATTACTAAATTTGTGTTTAAAATGTGTTTCTTTCCCGCACATCTTACCCTTTCTCTAGGTGGGCTTTCTTAATTAAATTTATACTTAGGTTTTCTAGAAGCTATTTAAAGTGAGTGCATGAGCATTTTTTTAAACATTAACTAAAAACTATTTGGGATGGTCCTTCCTTGCCAAATTTTTTGAAAAGTGAATGTTTCTTAAGCTATTTTAAGTTTGATTGAAGGCCATCTTTAAGCTTCATATTAAAAACTTTAGGAAACTTTCGAGCAGGGATTGAACACCATAAATCCTCCCTCCCTACGCCCATGTATTCCCCATAGTAGTTTCTGTATTGAAACACGTTTACCCACTCGCTCCTTATCCGCCCTTTCAAGACTTTCCACTTAAAAATAAGAAAATTTCAGTAAAAAACACCTTGCGTGATAGTTTTGACAGCACCAATACGCCTCGCAACTTTTTTTTAGCACCCCGTCTTACTACTCGTTTGGGTTATATGCTTATGATTTAAATACTATAGTGGTTTTAGGGATTAGAAAGGTTATATTAATAGAAGTGTACCTGCATTGGCGTAAAGGGAGAATGGAAAACAATTTTTGGAAAAACCATACTCTCTATCAGTGGTGGCTCGTGTATAGGCATTGCGGGACTGCAGCACCCCCTATTTACACTTTATATTTTCAATAACATTTAATGCAATGAGTCCTTTTTTCTTTAATTCTTTCTTTATTTTTGTAGGGATCTAATTTTCGAGGAAAATAAATCGGGCGAAAAATACTCTAAATAACTTACATAGTATTCAAAACTTTTAAAAAAAATCTGGTTTATGACAATTAACAGATTTTAGGTTAATCTAATTTATATATAAAAAATAATTCTGGCGAGCATTTCTTAGAATAGTTTTAGAACCATCAACATTTTCAAAAATTTGCCAAAGAAGGACTACTAATAACCTCTTATATATATAAAAAATAATTCTGGCGAGCATTTCTTAGAATATTTTTAGAACCATCAACATTTTCAAAAATTTGCCAAAGAAGGACTACTAATAGCCTCTAGGAGTATAAAAAAAATTGCTGGTAGGAGTACTACCCTAAATAGGTAGCTGTTAAAAGAGTTTCCTTTTCAAAAATACTCCAAACTAGGAACTCTACTAATAGCTTCTAGGAGCAGTAAATTTTCTAACATTAGTGGTGGAAGAGAAGGGTAGAAAGCCCCTAAAAATGTTCTGTTAGTCAAACCCCCTCCCCTTTTACACAAATAAAATTCCACCACTACTGGATAGAATAACAATGTTTTTATTTATTATGGATTAGCAGTAAGTCTTAACATCATGTCATAAACTTAAGATTTTGAAACCCCGCACTCCCAAATTTTAAATCCCCCCCTACGACCATAAAAGGAGGGGGGGGGAGGGGCTAATATCACAATTTGTTTTCCGTGAAGGAGACACGAGTCACGACGTGTCGAGTATATAGGGATGTCAACAGTGACCTTTGATTATGTTCTTAGTAAAGTCCTGGATGTTTTGATGAAGCAAACCCCAAACTGGAGTAAACCTGTGGCCTGGCAAATACTTCGGCAATCAATAGTTGCGACAAATAAATTTTGAAAACAAATTACGCTTTGTTCTAAAGTGGATCGCACCGGTCCGCCTTGCGTCGCTCAGCTTAAATTCGCCGCCTATGTGCTCTTAACCTAAAATATTTTGGTTGGAGCAGTCGTGTCAAAATCGTTTAATCATAGTGGCCACATTGAATATTAAATATATTGAGACCGCACTAAAACAATAAAAACTTTGATAACGGCTTATATTAGGTATGTTTTTAAAAATAAAATAAAATGTTGATTAAATTAAATACTAAGACTTAGGCTAATAGCGCACGACACAACTTCTTATTAAAAAAAGTTGTGCATGAAATTGTACAAAATCTTGGTCACATCGATTGCATACAAGTTTTACCTCAAGACTGTTCACAATGCGAGTTTCTTTGTTTTTGGTGGAATAATAACAGATAGTAAATAAATCAATGACAAATATATTGTTTTATTCTTTGTAAATACGTTATGATAATTATATTCAATTAGTTCGCGTCTGATTGTCCCGAGGTGTATTGGTCAATGCACATGATTACTCGCTGGTACCTTGGATATTTTTCCCGAAAGGGAATTACCTCCAAAGGCCATCAAAGTTTTGTTAATTAGGCTCAAGTTAAAAACTGGGCTACAAAATGATGTAGCCCAAATGTGCAATATATTATTATAGTTCACTATTACTTGAAATTGTATACAATAAGTAATGCAACGCAGATCTTCCACACGCTTTGATGTTCACAGGACATCTTTAGGCTGCAAATTCTTGTACAGCTTTTTGTTTAATAAGTTGTGTCGTGTGTACAGGGCTTATTTAAACTAAGAATATGTGTAGTTTTGATCAGGAACTATTCGATAAATTGCGCATATGTAAAATGTTATGGGTGTGATTAAATCAAATGTGACATGATGCTGTATTCCTACGATATTTATAAACATAGTAACGTAATTTATGTCGGTCCAGCATTAGCTCTGCGGGCCGAAGGCGGCTAACCTTTCTAATTGGTCTTTAACAAGAGTTGGCAACCTTTTGGGCCTCGATCGTCTTACATGATTATTATTATTATTATTATTATTAGCACCGCGTCTTACTACCCATTCGGGCTGTACGCACTTACGCTAATGTGTAATGGTAGGGTGATTGTGAGATGAAATGAAGGACCTACAGTTTAACGCGGAATCCGAACCATGGTGGAGGCCTGGCATTCCCCACATTCACAAGATGTCTTGTCAGAGGTGAAGGAAGGGTTTGGTAATCAGTTAAATCTGTGCCGGGACCGAGGATTGAACCCCGGCCGCCAGCACAGAAGTCCGACACCTTACCCCTAGACCGCCAGGTCACCTACATGCTTATCAAAGGCTCTAAGATCACCCACCATTTCTCCGCTCTACTTTTTCATATTTTTTTTGTCTATAAATGTATATTTATCCCTATAACTCAACCTTTCCTCAAATAATTATGACGCCACTATTCAAGAAAAAATATTGAATACATTAAATATATATTTTAATTTTCTTATTTATTTTTTCTTCATTTATTATCAATCAAGGTTATTTTGGTCATTAATATTATTTGAAAGTACTCGATATATTTGTGAGCTTAGAAGAAATAAAGATAAACTTTTAAAAACGTTGGCGTCTGGTGGTCTAGGGGTAAGGTGTCAAGATTTTTGTGTTGGGGGTCCGGGGTTCAATCCTTGGTCCCAACCCAGATTTATCTGATTACCAAACCCTTACTTCACCTCTGACAAGACATCTTGTGAATGTGGGGAATGCCAGGTCTCCACCGTGGTTCAACTGTAGGTCCTCCATTTCATATCACAATCACCCTACCATTACACATTAGCGTAAGTGCGTACAACCCGAACGGGTAGTAAGACGCAGCGCTAGTAATAACAATAATAATAATAATAACAATAAAATAAAAACGTTGTAGCTTTCTCACGCGATCGACCGGTCGATAGCGATCGACTAGTTGCCGATCCTTGGTATATAAGATCGTCAGTTTAATAGAATGACGTTCCTCTCCAAGATTAACATTGCTTATGAGAGGGTATTCTAATGAATTTGACGATAATTAGTGCTACAAATATTAATCATCCGACATTGTTTTGTTGAGAAGTGAGTTGACAGCACGGATCAGTCTTGTACCACTCCGCTCTCACGCTGATTGAAATGATTACCAACAGATCAAACTCGTTCCTATAAACCGAGGTTTATTATTTAACAAATACTCCAACGATAGAGCGGGGAGCATAGATCCAGTTGGTTAACATTTACGTTCTGTGGTTATGTTCGATTAGGAATTAATAGTGATCAGGACAGACTTGATTGGATGAGGGATTATTGAAATCTGAAACTAGGAATATGTAACAGTGATACTTTCAAAACGGGTCAAAGTCATTTCAATACCCAATATGTCTACATATTTAATACCTGTACAGTTATTAGGGGATCGCACTAATTTAATTAAATGACAAAGCTAGAAAAAAGGTTTCAGACAATTAATTTAGTAGTCAGATAAAGAGCATGAAACCAATTTTCCAAGTGATACATTTTAGCCCCTTGCCAGTAATCGAACTAGGGAGAAGTGGCGTGTCTAAGCTCAAGTGCGTGGGGAATTTGCCCTAGGTAACAAATTAACTAGCAATATTAGCAACGAGTAAGCTTCATATTTTTAACAATAAGAGTGTATTTTGTTCTAATTAGTTTGTAGCCGATATTGTCACGAGTAACTAGTTTGAGTACTTTTGTGGCGACTCAATGAGTGCGCCGGTGTAAGAGCGACGCTTATAATTTCCTGCAAAATAAATTTCATATTTTCTAATTTAAACAATAAAACTTCAAAGAAAATCAATATTATTAGATAAATTGTATTGCTTGCAGTATGTGGCAAGGCATAATTATACTACTATAAAGCCACACGAATGACTCACTCACTGATATTAATGTTTACCCACTTACAGATGAGCTAGAAACTTGAAATTTGACAAAATTATAGCTTCTAGCCTTTAACCGACGGAAAAACTCCAAAAAGTTAAAAATGTTAATTTTTAACCCCGAAAAAAAATAATCAAAATGTCAGAGCAACTTTAAAGTCGGCGCGGACCTTTCTTTGGAGGTCTCTTGTGGCTAAACGGTAAGACCTATCAAAAAACGGCTTTGGAATTACATTAGTTTACATCCACCTGCAAAGAAAACTCACTGGGAGAAAAGTGAGTCTTATTTATAAATCTACTCTAATAAATGTCCAAAATGATGTCCATTTACCTCGATACATTTACCAATTCGCTTTATAGGTGAAAGATTGATGGGAACGTAATTGTAGTGTAATTAGAACAGGTAGATTGGAAACAAACGGGAAAGCGTTTGACTCTAGTGTAATCAAAACAAAGCAAATTCACAAATAAAGCACAAAACATATTCAGTTATATTGGGTATTTTACATAACAAAGTACTCATGGACATTATCCTTCTCTTTGTGTGATTTAAAGCTGCTTTTGCTGTGAGCTAAATATGGAATACTAACCAGCTGCAGAAATAATTGAAGTGATTTTAATTTATGGTTAATCTAGAGTCTAGACCAGGAGTGTCAAACATACAGCCCGCAGGAGAGCTTAAACCGGCCCGCGCCTAAATATTAAAAGGAGAATAGGAATGTGGCCCGCAATTACAGACTTTGTGCCCGAGGTGTATATTGATTTTGGGATTAGATTTGCCACTTTGCCTCATTTCTTGGAACTCTTACCCCTCTTTAGCTTCATAAGATGCCTCTCCTCCAAAACCTCCCCTACAAGCCTTCCCTTCCAAACTCTCCCCTACAAATCCTTTCAGCCTTTCTCCGCCCTCTGTTCTGATTGTATAATTCATCAGGAAGCTTTGTGCGCAAAAACATTAAATATATACCCCGTGAAGCAATCAGTTGTACAAACTGTCAGTTTTATTCGTGCTCCCACAAGGAATCACCGTCAGTTTGCTGTTCTTTTTGGATGAAACTTGTGAAGAATATATCATTCCAAAGTTGGGTGGTTGAGTCGGGACACAGTTTTAAAACGATCTTTTGAACTGAAAGACTTTATTGAAATATCTTTGGCTGAAAAAATTGTTCAGTCAAGAAATTTAATGATAAGCAGTGGCGTAGCTAGAGTTTGTGCCACCCGGGGCGGTCCCTGAGTTTGCCACTTTTCTCATTACACAACATACATAAACCAAAGGTAAAAAATACATATAGGGAGGGGATATACCATGTTTATTTCTGAAGTGAACAATATAATTTCAACTCTCTACAACTTTTTGTTGCTGCTTCTTTCTTAGTAAAATTGTCGAGGATATTGTTGAAGTTTATTTCATCTGTCAGTTGCTGTTCTATAGACAGTATGGCAAGATTTATTAACCGCAAGGTACTCTTTGTATATCTTAAATCATTCTTGAACAATTTTAATCTAGAGAAATCCCGTTCACAGGTAACAACACTAACAGTAATTTTTAGGAAAATTTGGGGTAGTATTACATCCACAATTTGGAACTGAGTTTCCAAGAGTGTATTTTTGAATAAACTGCAAATGTTCAGTGGGACCTTCCTTCAACGTCCCTGTTTCGTCTTGCGTAGCAGCAACAGCAATACACTCTGATGTCTTTTTCTCTCAACGAGGAACTTTTCTTTATTAATGTCATTGCAATCATTATTTGTCGTTCAAAGCTTCGCTGGAGTGAAGAAGGCATATTTCTCAGCAAGAACATGAAGCTGTGGAAATCTGAGAGTAATTTCTTGGATCATTCTATCCAACGAAGAAAACATTTCTCTCAATTCAGCTTCGTATGCCAATTCAGCATCTCATGATTCTTCACCAGCCATCAGTATTTTTCTTTCTACATCGACGTTGATGCACCATGGCTATCCCAAGATCATCACACATTTCTTTGGCATAGGCTATTGAACTGTTAATTAGTTCGTCCCTATTTTCAGTTAAAAATCTTTTTAAAGCCTCTAGTTTTATATAAAATTGTTGTATGTTCAAACCTTTTGTTTGGAGGTAATCATGTGATTAATTTTCAGGAAGGATTCCCAAAGGCCAAGAAAGCACAGGAAGGTAAACGATTGTAACACATCTATAAGCACGCCAGCATCTGACCCGGTAACTGTATTTTCTTCTTCACCAGTTAACTGTTCCAAAACACTCAAGATTTTAGATTTTTCTTACATCACTCACAGTTTCTCTTCTTGCACTCCATTGAATTTCTACAGCGCGCTCGACACTTTGACTCGAGACTAAAGTCAGAATATCCTGCCGATGGTTCGAGGAGGAAAAACACGCTAAGAAATGTTTCACAGTTCCAAAAAATTAACAGAATTCACAGCAACAGAAGCTGCACGCACGTAAACCCACCAAATTTAGCAGGTGATTTGTATATGCAACAAATTCTGCTTTAATATTAACAGAATTCACAGCAACAGAAGCTGCACGCACGTAAACCCACCAAATTTAGCAGGTGATTTGTGTATGCAACAAATTCTGCTTTTCTGTTAAGTTCCTCGATATGTCTCTGAACGCCAGTATGTTGACCATCACAGCAGTATTACCATATGCTTGTCCTCTACAATTTGAAATATAAATCCTGCCTTTTTTTTAAATATTAGCAAGATCATATTTTAAATATTCTCAGTGGTTTTACCCTTTGTTTCAATGAAATCAACAAATTAATCCATTACCTTCACTTTGTTTCCTTCGATAATAACGCAGCCCAAAACTTGGCTCGTTTGAACCCAACGAGAAATATCAGAAGTACTGTCGAATATCGTAGAAAAGTACTTGGCTTCTTTTACTTGCTCGATAACTTTGTTTCTTACTTTTTCTCCCAAATTGTCTATGAACTTGTTCTTAATAGTAGGTGACATATAGGATCTAGAACACTTTTTCCCCAGCTTGGTTTTTAGAAAATATTTACTTAACACTGAATCGTATTTCATCAACCAATAAATTAATTCTAAAACATAGCCTCTACTTCCCACTGACTCAGATTCAGCATTACTCTCACAGTAAATTCCTTCTCGATGACCCCGTAAGGCCAAATTCTGTTTAGCTAAGAGTATAATTATATCCAACCATTTTGACAGCATCCCCCTCCACTTCTTCATTTGGTTTTAGCTACTTATAGTTCCTTTTTATTTTAAATCAATTGTTGCTCCATATCGAATTCTAATTTCCAACTCCTTTCACCGCGTGAAAGCCCGAACATGCTCTACACTTGATTCACGCTTGAATATTTTAAAATAAGATTCCTCCACATGTTAAATCCATCTACAGAATTAAAAGTTGAATGATTTCTGTCTGAAAATAATCTTTCGCAAAAGCAGTAAAGAGCTTCTTTGGAAGAAGAGTTCATCAACCACGATCTCAACATGTTTTAATTATTTGGCAGAGTTAAAAAACCATTCGAGTGTAAGTTTTCTGTTTCATGCTTTGATTGACGCACCCCCCACGAACCACCAAAATCAGAATGTAACTTATATGTTGAATTTGAATGAAAGTATGATAGGGAAATTTAAGTGTTATTGTATTTACATTTTATTTATTTTAGTAGTAAATAATAAAATTGTGTCTAACGTCTTGTAAAATCCCGGCAGAAAAAAACCTCTTCATTTCGTTGCAGTAGATCAAAATTTCCGCCCCCTAAAAATGCCGGACAGGGTGGACCCCTCCGCCTCCCTCCCCACCTTAGCTACGATACTGATGACAAGTCTTGGGTGATGGATTTTTTGTTGTTGTTGACATTACACGGCATCTTAATTCACTTAAGGTTCAACTTCAGGAGAAGGGACAGCTCATCACACAGTTATTTGACCATTTTAGCCTTCCAAACCAAATTTAGACTGTGGGAAAACCAGCTTGCTAAGAAACCTTTTGCTTAATTCCTTCATTTAAAATAACCCTTAATAATTATGTTTCATTAAATTCAAAAATTCCAAAAAGTGGCCGAAGGCAGATTTAAGGATTTCCAACAAAATAAATTTTTGTTTTCCTGGTTCTAAGATCCATTTTCAATCGATGTCGAAAGTGTTAAGGAAGAAATGCAACTTGAATTTATTGATTTTTAACGTAATTTTACTATTCGAGACACATTTATGAAAGTGTCTCTACCAGAGTTTTACTCCAAGTATTTAGGTGATAAATATCCCACAATCAAAATGAATGGAGTTAAAATACTACCAATGTTCGGAAGTACATACATTTGTGAACAGTTACTCTCCCTTTTAAAAGTGAATAAATCCAAGCTAAGTAGTCAGCTTACAGGTGAACATTTACAAAGCATAATGAAGATTGTTTCAAGTCAAAATATTTCCCCAGATTTTGATAATTTATTAAGTGGGAAGCGATGCCAAATTCCAACACATTATTTATTTCTTATTTTAGTAAATTGTTTTTAATATTGTAAATTGACAACGTTTTTTTAAATTTGCCTTTTGCATCCACATTAAAAGAAGATAGGTTTGTATAAATCAGTGTACTTTAAGATTAAAAAGGGGTCGAAGGTAAAAAAAGGGTAAGCTTTTTAATTCTGTATAAACATTTAAAATATATAATATAATAAATAAAAATCTCATGTGTTGCCCACAATGCCTCCTTTAGCCCTCACGCCTGTTCGAGTTTGACACCCCTGGTCTAGACGAAACGTCTATGTAGAGAGTCATTTGTACGGTAAACTTTTCCCCGAGAGAAATACCTCATTGCGTGCATAATTTGTTCGTGTTGTTAACCCGTTTTCAGAAGATCGACGTGTGCAAGAGAAAGAGAGAGAGCGCCAAAAAACTGTTACCGTCGAAAATAATAAAACCTTAGTGCTAGCTGCAGTTGCGAACGATCCTAAAGTTCTATAACCATTTCTGCACTAGTGGAATATCTCAGGAAAGTATTCTTAGAATACAAAAGCGTCGTAAATTACACCCATATTTTGTGTCATTGCACAATGAGCTTCATTGACACGACTTTGAAAATTGAGTGAGTTTTTGTCAATGGGCACAAGAACAATTAGGAATTAGTAATAACATTTTTATTTAACTATAACTTTCGAATGAATCAAGTTTTACAAACTACGGATAAGTTAATTGGCACCTCATGCTTCATTGGTCTGTTGAAAATTGAAGGTAGTTATGAGTGGTTGAACATTTACACCCTTGGACTGTGAATGTCTGTTGTCATTGGTCACAAATAATTATATGACGGTTCTTTATTGACAGTTGAATGGAGAGAATATCGAAACTTTATGAATGAACTATTTCCACATCTACTGGATGAAGTAAAATTGTAAGCCAGACTTAACATGCTCATCTAACCTAATAAAGAATAACATTGTAATAAAAAGCCCTTGAATAAAATTTGTTATAAGAAAATACAAGTTAAAATACTGTCAAAAATTGATGTCAAATAAAATAATGTTTTAGAAAAAAGTTGTTTGTTATTTCGTGAAGAAGAAAAGTTCGTTAAAATTGTAGGTGTTCATATGAAAAAATCGTTAAATAACCTTGAAAACATCCACCAAATCAAAAATAGTGCTGTTATCGTTCCACCTTAAAAAAATTGTTCGAAATTTGTTTCCTAAAATGATTCGTTTTCGAGATTTCTGATGTCTGCACTTAAATGCCTCACCCGGTACAAACGTATAGCTAAAATGCATTGGGTGACGACACGTTGCTAAAATATACAACATATTATTAACATACACTTACACAAGTTACACCCACGTATAAGCAATATTACACTCACGAGAGTCTCCACATACTCTTGCACATTTTCTTATAGACACTCATACACAATCACACTAATAATAGTCTAAACATACTATTACACATCTTATACACACTCGTGCACAAACACACTCATAACATTTTCCACGTATGCCTACACATCTTCTACACACTCATACACTCTCTGTGTGGACGCTGGTCCGCGAACGAGCAAATGAAACGCTCGCTCAAAATGAAGTATATCGTTATTTTGGATTCGAGGTCTATCGTCTTCATAATTTAATCTCGTGTGAGAGCAGCGTCTACAGGAGTTTATCACCGTGTTCAATGTTCACTCACGAAAGTTGAAGGAAGTAAATGTTTCAGCTAACTCTCGACAGTCAAACAGAATGGATGACAAGCCGTCCCCATATACATTATGTTTATTTTGATTGAACCTCTTCACACTTGCCCTCAATTTTCGGACGTCGCGTCGCGGTGCGGCGTTTTGGCTGTAAAGCGTGAGGACATAACTCTGCCGTCTTACCGAGATGACGTAGTTGATCGCCCGTCCCCCTATCGGTGTCGACGTTCATTCTCTCATCCGTCGGCGATTCTTGAACTCGCCCATCATTCACACAGATACACCGCTCCCGACAAGTTTTCATCGTGCACACTGGCTCAACTAATGCAAACATTTATTTATTCAGAGGTTTTTAATTTAAGTTTAAATGGATTGAATGATTTACGAAAAATATTCATCGGTCACGCAGACGAGATGTCAGTTTCATCTTATGTGATTTGCTGGTGACGGAGAAGTCCTGGTTCGGATCCCTTTAGGGTGTAGTGACGGTGGTTCTCCCTGAATTAATTCTCATCATCCCTCTAAGCAAATGTGCGTGCATTTCCTCTAAAATTATTCTTTTATGTGTGTCCCAACCCAAAAAAGTGGATTTTATATTTCCTTCTGTCGGTATGTCTGCCTGTCTATCCCTGGCTATAGCTATTAAACGGTTTGATGGATTTAGTTCAAATTTGATATTTTTATGTTATAGGGTAATAAAACACCTCAGGCCATATTTTTATTTTGACCCGAGTCCTTAAATTAAGTATCAGACAAGATTTGGATACAGTAAGTATTTAGATATGTATTTAGTAAGCTCACATAAAGTATGGATAGTTAGTTATTCGATAGAAAGTTTGGGACATAAATTTGAAACAGAATGTAGGCTACTGCTGAAGGAAAAAGTGTATAGACAGCTAAAGTGACACAAAATAAATTAATTATAGAAACAAAATAGGAAATTATTCAAATATTAACTAAGAAAGTTTTTGGTAATATTATATTAATAAACTAAATTTTTAGATTTGGAACAAAGAAATTGAAAATATTTATTAATAATAAATTTATTCTATTGGCTCATATAAAATAGGACTATATAAACCAATAGAAATTGTAAAAAAATTTGTTGATGAAAAATATCACCAGGAACGTTTTATTTGACAATTTATACTAGTTTTTATAGGCC
Organism: Timema shepardi; assembly: GCA_902151425.1. NCBI lineage: Eukaryota > Metazoa > Arthropoda > Insecta > Phasmatodea > Timematidae > Timema > Timema shepardi. Next base: position 26,633 of record CABFVX010007734.1, read on the forward strand.
TATTTAATATATAATGTAAAGTATAACGTAAGTACGGTCATGAAACGTCGAACTCAGTCAAAATCTAAAATTATAGTTTTTTTACGATCACAATACTTCCTCTATCTTCGATAAAAATAATATAATTTTATTATATTATATATAATAAATATAATAAAATTACACAAGCTGTTTTTGTCTTTTTGCGAAACTGTTTATGTTGGAGAATCATTAATAAGTTTACTTTTTTTAATTTAACTTACCAATCAGTAAGGCAGCTACCTCGATTAGCGAGAAAGTATCACTCGCTGTCAAGCCACATGGATTGAAATACAATGGTCTGTGTCATTTTCTGGAACTATTTCTCTAGTCTGTTTAAGAGCATACTACATTTCGCCCTTCACCCACAACCACACTTTGTCATGTCAATAATAAAGAGGGGAAATAAAACTTCGAAGCTTCTTATCTGAAGGTAAACATGAAAGCTCAATATCATTTCTAGAATATTTTTAAACTTCCTGTTGTCAGACATCAAAAAATTACTGTATATTTTAGAGGAAGGCTAAATTTAGAGCCCATTTTCATCAAGTCTAGTCTCATAACCCCGCAAATATGCTTAAAAAGTCGTTAAAAATGAGATAATAGTACATTTTCACACTTTTTTCTTCTGTAGTCATAAAACCAAAAATAAGGTTGTTAAGGAAATTAAGACATGTTGGAATCTTTCGACTTTATTTTAGCATTAACCGTATTTTTAAATAAAGTATCGTATAATTAAATATTGCATTAAAACTGAACGTCTGCACGGCAATTTCTCGCTTACCAAGGCGACCCCCTTAAGACATTTTAATAATGTTTGAAAGTATTTTTACTGGGATTCTTAAAAGTAACATTTAATATTAAGCAAAAATTGAGTTTTACTATTGGAATATCATTTCAAAATTAGATTCAATTGAGGATGGTATGTTTCTTTTTAATTCCATGTATAGAAGTATTTTTATACCACTGATAAATATAAATCGATACTTGTTGAATTAAGCTTCTATAAATATAATCAAACATTATCTTATACCAATTCTACAAAAATGTTTACATTTTTAATGATCAAAGTTTTTTACTTGGTTTGTTGTTTTATGGCTAGCTATAACCGACAAAGTTCCGGTTGAGTTGTTTTTAGAAATTGCTACTGTCAACACCAATATATAATCTGGAATTTTTTCATCGTATCAAACTGCTTGGAATCTACAACCAATATAAAATGTCGGAGTTAACAGGGTTTCTAAAATATCAGCCAGCGCTAGTGCAAATATTAACACAGTGTTTACCAGTGAGTTTACTAAATGTTTATATTTAAATTCTGATTGAATAATAATACACTGGCATAAATAAATAGTTAGGTTGACCGCACAGAAGTTCTTTCTCTTTTATAATAAGGGTTAAAGTTTTACATTTTACAAAAGCAAGCACCAAAACTATACTTGCCAAGGGGTAGGTGTATTATGGTTCATCCAAACGGAAATTTAATGGTGAGTTTAAATCTGTCTTTAGATATTCTTTTTTACTGAAAAAGAATAACTAAAGGAATGATAAGATGAAAAATGCCCAAAAGAAAGACAAAAATTGCAACCTTTATAACAATATAATAATTATATTCGTGTTTATAACAATTTAACTATCGGGAAAACAAGATAATTTAGGCTAATGATATTTTTTTTCTCACAATAGTTTTTAGTTTTTCCTCCATTATAGGAACTTATGATAGGTTTTCATCAATAAACAAAGCAGTGAGGTTGAAACCAAACAACAATTCATATTATTTTTTATTTAAAAAAGTAGAAGAAACAGGTCTACCAAAACATAACTAAATAATTGACTGATATTCAAACCAAAATAAAAAGGTACCTTAACTTCACCCATTTGATTTACATGGGTGAAAATTAGGTCCTTTTTGTCGCCAATGCAAGAGTCTAGGAAAATAGCTTTTCCCCCCTAATTATCAGTGGATGCTCGTGTATAGGCACTGCGGAACTGCAGCACCCCCTATTTCCACGTGATATTATCAATAACATTTAATATAGTGAGTCCTTTCTTCTTTAATTATTTCTTTATTTTTGTAGAACAATGTATATTAGTAGTAAGTGGCCAGCTTTATCTGATTTATTACCTGTCACTTTGAGCCACGCCCCTTATAGTGACTGTCTTGGTGACGTCAGCT
>CABFVX010007735.1:0-28819 GCA_902151425.1 Timema shepardi
CACAACTTTGGGTACACTTAAGAATATTAAGTGGAAATGAAGGAAGAATTCAGGTTAAGGATGTTGATTACCAGCACGTAAAAATAGGATTTTCCAGGTTAATATATTTACGTTTTATTCAGACACCTCTAAATATATAACATTTAAACAAAAACTATACATTCGTAAATAATTCTAAAAATAGTCCTACATTGCCATACAATTATTTTTGGGATTTTTAAGTGGTTTTTTTTAAGTAAATTTTTTTGGATTAAATAATCTATAGCTTGGGTATATTGGTTTATTGATGTAAATGGTCAATAGGAATCTTCCTCCCAGGATGTGGATTAATTAAAGACTGTGGAAAAAACTTTTATATCTAGAATGGGAAGCAAACAAAAAAATGAATTTTGAAATGCAAGTAAAAGATGCTCAGATGCAACGAGTAGAGTGAGTGTGCATACTCGTCAGTGGAAGAGGGGAAGGGTTAATAGCATGTTGACAAGAGGCCTTGCAAGGCGGACTAATCATTTTCTTCCCTCCCTCTCTATTTCGTACACTAACATCTAAGTGTGGTAGTGCTTTGACTGCTTAGGTGCATCAGGTTAAGATGCAACTTTGCATTCATCAAGAAGGCAACGTCGTTAATTGAACCAAGCACAATCTAAGCGGGTCGTAAGATGCCAAGGAAATTAAATCAATACTGGTGCATGGTTAGTGTACCTGGCTGATCTAAATGTTGTACAGTGTCCTATCGATTCGGTCCGAGTATATATTTATAAAAATAAAGTAATGTGAGAAAATGTATTATCCATCTTGTGGACGCAAAAATGAGTTTAGGAAAGAAACAAATTGCATAACCTGACAGGAGAAAGCACAGAGGTATCACATGCAAGTGATATAGAGCAGGGCTTCTTAAACCTTTTCCACAAGCGGCCCCTTTTTGCCCAAGAATTTGTTACGCGATGCCGGTTATATAGGTATATGAATCAAACATTTACTGATAATAACCTGTTAGAAATGTTATGAAGTAGATTGTAGACGTGAATGTTCGAATGAACAAAGTAACACTTTTCTAAACAAGTCAATATAAATGGAAATAGCACACGACACTACATGACGGTCTGCTCTTCGAGGTACCGAGCATCCAGCGAGACAAGAACACCAAAGAGGTAGGAGGTTGTGTGCGCATTCGTACCGTTCATGAATGTGGGTATGCGCATGCGCAGATGACGACACTATTTGTGAGCCGAGACTCGTGAACTAATGTACTCACTGTAGCCTGTGGTGGTGTCGTTGCTCAGAGCAAAGGACTCCTGACATAAACCATAAAAAGAATAAATTTTTTAAACAATTCTTTGATGTATTATTTTACCATTTATTCAAGACAAAAGCAAAGTTGCATACTAATGAGATGGATGTGCTAGTTTATTTTTACATGAAGAGTTAAATCTTGGCTGAATATCTGATATTGCATGACATAGAGCATCTACATCGTTTTTCCAAGTTGATCAATATTTTGGTTTTATAAATGTCAATGTTGAGAATGTAGCTTCACGTAAATATGTAATACAAAATGGCGGAAGTATGTTTAGGGTCATTTCAGAAATTGTTGGAAATTTCTTCCGAATACCAAGGCAAAATTCATTTAGCAATTTTTTTAGGAAAATCAAGTCTTAAATCTGTGTTGCTTGATAATGCAGCCAATTCTTGAATTTTAATGACATTTTTTTTTAATTGAGTATGTTTTATGAACCCAACTTTGTTCAGATAAAAGTTGAAGGGAAGTATTCCTGAAACTGTGTCTCCAGCCATTTCAAATGACCAATTATAAATCTTACAATTAAATCTTTGGAAAGGTAATTTTCAATTATAAAATCATAAGTAGTTGTAAACATATCTAAAGACCCATTTGTCACCCTATTCTTCCAAGTTAACATTTTTTGGTAAAACTTTTGATTTTATCTTTTAACAAAAGGTGACCTGGCGGTCTAGGGGTAAGGTGTCGGACTTCTATGCTGGCGGCCGGGGTTCAATCCTCGGTCCCGGCAAAGATTTATCTGATTACCAAACCCTTCCTTCACCTCTGACAAGANGCAAAGATTTATCTGATTACCAAACCCTTCCTTCACCTCTGACAAGACATCTTGTGAATGTGAGGAATGCCAGGCCTCCACCGTGGTTCGGATTCCACGTTAAACTGTAGGTCCTCCATTTCATCTCACAATCACCCTACCATTACACATTAGCGTGAGTGTGTATAACCCGAATGGGTAGTAAAACGCGGTGCTAATAATAATAATGATAATAATAATCTTTTAACATGAATGTGTTAGCGTATAACCCAAACGGGTAGTAAGACGCGGTGCTAATAATAATAATGATAATAATAATCTTTTAATATGAATGTGTTAGCGTATAACCTAAATGGGTAGTAAGACGCGGTGCTAAATAAGTAACATGAATGTGTTGCAATTTGTTGTGTGTTCAGAACCAAGGTTGTAGTGAAGTCACGCGATACATACAACATGGGCGAACACTGCCAGAAAAACCTCGGATTCATTATGCGTTTGCTTTTGAATTAATTTTTTTGTGATTGCGTGATCCGAAAACTTTAACTGTTGCCAAATTGTTCACGGCCCCCCACATTTAGCCACGTGACCCAATATGGGGTTACAGCCCACAGTTTAAGAAGCCCTGATATAGAGTGCATACAAACGGCTTCAATCGCTGCTCAATCCAAGGGCTAAAAATATATTTTATTTCGTTACAAATCATCTATTAATATATTTTGAGAGACAGCTAACAGTTGATTGCCCCAAATAGTTACACAAGAGGCTTTTCAACATAATAGTTAATTACTGTATTTTTCTAGCATTAGTGCAAATAATACATGATTTATTGGCTTTGATTAATTTTGTTCGTCATTCCAACAGAATGCACATAAATGCAGTAAATAATATCTTAAATGAATTTTATACAAAAATGTTGTGACTAAACCATTTCACATTTTTTGATAACAAACAACTTGGAAAATTAATATAATTTTCCCTAAATATATTTTATTCAAGCAACTTACTCAGATAAAAAACACAACCCCATCCAAGTTACATATTACAAGTCTATTAGCCCAGGCTTGAATCTGAAGGTAGTCCCAATTTGCATAGAAAGGGATTCTTAGAATATTTCACAATTTTTTTTTTGTGATCAACAATGATAACATTTTACTATTTTATATGTATCTATAATATCTCTCAAAAGTGACAGCTTCAGATCACACAACTTGGCATATGAATATGTGAAAGTAGATTTAGTAACTATTTTAGACAGCTTTTCTTCCATGGGTGTAGGGAGGAGGGCTTCAAACCCCATACAAAATTTTACGAGGTTTTTAATATGAAGTTTAAAGATTACCTTGTATCCAACTTCAAATAACTTAGAGAGGCATCCGATTTTCAAAAATTTGCCGAAGGACTATTAATCCAAATAGCCTATAGTGTCCTTACTTACATCCATTACTGTTTCCAGTTTGTGGTCAATTTTTATTCAAGTCATATATTTCCCACTAATGGCTTGCTAGTCCTGTCGTAGCTTCATATGCCTTATAATCTAACTTAGGACTAGGACATGCAAAACATCCAGTCCCCAGACATTAATTTATCACAGTGAAGGGATAAACTCACATTTCACCAATGATACATATTTCAGCCATGCCGGGAATCGAACCCGGGACCTTAGTTCAGTAGACAGACACGCTACCAACTGAGCTAAGTTGTCAAATGCCTACAAAAGTATCCAAATTTCAAAATATTTCGAGCATTATTCTAAATAGCTGTTAAAACAATATAGTTCTCAAAAACTTTTCAAAAGAGGAGCCCTACAAAATAGCTTCTAGGAGCATCCAATTGTTTTAACATTAACTGGGGAAGAGGAGTTGAAGAAATTCCCGAAAAACTTTATTTGCCTCTCCTCCCCTCATACACAAATAAAGTTCCCCCACTACTACCTTATGATTTTGAACACCGTCTTCCCTCCACCCAAATTAAATTTTCCTTAATGGTAAATGGACTGTGGCTGGTTTTTCTAAATTTGAATATTTGTAAATATAATCCTTGGCCAGTGTTTAGTGACTTATTCTTGTAAGAAACACCAGCATTACATGAGATGTGTTTTTATAAATCTCACTTAAGCCATAAAAATAACTATTAAAATATAATTAGAATTCAGTGTATGAGTTTTAATTTATTATACATAGTTGGAATATAAAATATATATATTTCAAGAAATTGAATAGCTGACCTTTTAAATGCAAATGGTTTCAATTTTTTTAATTTAAATACACAACTTGTGAATGTGAGGGATGCCAGGCCTCCACCGTGGTTCGGATTCCACGTTAAACTGTAGGTCCTCCGTTTCATCTCACAATCACCCTACCATTACACAATTAGCGTAAGTGCGTATAACCCAAACGGGTAGTAAGACGCGGTGCTAATAGTACTACTACTAATAATAATAATAATTTAAATACAGATTAACAACTTCAATTTTTATTATTTCTTGGTAAAAGATGTCATTATTTGTCTTAGTTTTTCCAGAGATTTCCAGACTAGTTAGAAATTCACTACAACAACTTTCTTCTTCTCATTACAATATCCACAAAAAAAAATGTCTTCGGTTCAGGAAATGTATTTTCTTCTACCGTGATAATTTGTTCAAACTAATTATGATTTAAAAGCAATATTTTTATAATAAACACTATAGAGATAGTTAAAATAAATTCAAATGTAAATTTAAAACGTGAATTATCTATTCAAAGGTACCATTCCACATATATATCAGTTGATTTGTTACAATTTCAAGCAAAAAATAAACGCGATTTCCAAATTTTTATATTAAATCACAACTTGAACAATATCCAAGTTATTTAATTTATCACAAGGCAGTCTCTTTAGCTAATGTCATAATTAGCTATTCAAATTAATGTTACACTTTGTTCTGCATGGACACAATAAAATTAAATCAACATTAATTACAGATACTAATAATTTCATGTAAATTTTGGCAATATCAGTAATTGGTAAAAAATTACTGTTTGTCTCAAAAAATATATTTTGTGTGTGTATGTTTTTGTCACTGTTTTACTACGAGTTCATGTTATAAGATTATGTAATAATTATGATGTTATGTTAGGAATGAGGAAGGTTGAATTTGGAGGAAGTATACCCGCATTTGTGTTGAGGGAGTTTGGAAAACAATTTAGAAAAAACCTCAGTACACCCGACTGGGATCTAACCCTGAGCTCTTAATCATCAGCAGTACAGTCTATTGTGGTAGAGTTGCCTGATAAAGTCAACTAACAATAATTAAGACAGTGATATAATTTTGAAAGAGTGGTAGAAAGTAAAACGGAAGAATAAGGCTATGTATTTTTAAATCTATTTAACATATCACAAAGCAGTCTTAGTACAGTACTACTAGTCTTGTACAGTATTACCAATCTTAGTACTGAAAAGAGAACATAGTTTTTAATGTAGCTCTATGTTTTATCTAACTGTTTTGACAGGGAACTCTTTTTTTTTATTTAATTAATAATAATCGTTCACATTTACACAAAGATGTTTAAGTGCAAGCAAAGTGCAAACTCCAACAAAAAAATAAAACTTATGTTGGAATGTTTCACAAATAAATATGTTGGTAAATATATTATTGATATATTGTATAATTTAAATTTCATTCAACAAACTAACATATTTTAACCACTATGAAAAATCTAGATGAGAGTTACAATTTAGCGGGAAAAAGACATGTTATATTTCCAGATGGCTGGTAACAGGGTAGCAAAGATTGGCACACATAGTTTCAACACAGCCTGATTTTGAAGACACAGCCACTAGATATTTTAGCAGATCTTGCCTTACCCATAAACACACACTTAAAATAACAAAATAACCATGGAAACATAAAATAACAGGAACAAACTAACACTACAATAAAACCATGTTATTCCTGAGAAAACAAAGTGGGCAACTTTTGCTGCAGACATTTGTAGACGTCTACAAGGAAAGGGCTCAGCTCAATGATGATAAGAATACTGAAAATAAAATAATATGTATGAAATAAAGTGCATTGAACAAAAACAATTTGTAAAAAAATAAACATTTTGGACTTGTGAATTAGTGTTTTATTTATTTTGTTGAAATGTGCTTCAGTGGCTGAATGGTCTAAGTCATCACTTTCATGTTAGACATGCCTGCCGATGATAGGGAGATTAAGGTTCGAACCTCAATCGGGTCTAGTGAAGGGGTTTTTTCCTAAATGGTCTCTACTTCCGTGCGAATGCGGGGGCTTACCTCTAAAATGTCTTCTTCATCCCTACAATTTTAGGGTAGTTATCATATTATGTGCATATAACCTGAGAAGGTGGTTTATAATAATAATAATGATAATAGTTTGTGGAATATTTATTTAGGTCCAAGACTAAATTGAAATGAAGGAATTTAAAAGTATTGTTCTAGTTTAGCTAAGGTAACCAGAGTGATAAAATGATTCACTAGATACTGAGCTGTCCATTTCAATTTTTTTTTTAATTTAGCATCGTGTTTTACGTTCAGGTTATAAGCATAAGTACAAACTACGCTAATGAGTTGGGGATGAGTAAGGTCGAATTTAAAGGAACTGTACTAATATTTACCTGGAAAGTGGAAAACCATTTAAGAAATACAACTGTCGATACACCCGACAGATTCGAACCCCGATCTCATCATCTGCAGACGAGTCTACTGTGAGAGCGAAGCTTTAAAACCTGTAGTTGCCGAAGCAGGTAATGAAATTTGTTTTAGAACTATAAATATAATTATATGAAAAACTTGACAGCTAGACCCCAATTTACCACTTAACTGAATGTATGATTGCATTATAACAAAAATTGTTTAAATTTAGTTTACTATTTCTATTTTGGATTAATTAATGTTAACAAAATTATAGTTAAAGGGTAATATAAAAAGTATAATAGCCTCTTACCTTTACAATGTTTTCAATGTTTCAAATTTCCAGTCAAAAAGAAAATTCAGATTTGAAAAATAAAAATGTAGCTTCGATCCATTTCTGATAATTTATTTTGTCATTAGTTTTGGGTGTAAATTATTTCCCGTTTTTAAATTAATACCATAGAATTAATTAATTAAATTGCGCATGTTACTGGATAATGTTGCTAGAGGTTTAAACAAAAGTTGGAAACATCTCGTAAAGAAGATTATCGAACTGATCCATATCTTCGTAGACGTCCATGTTTGAAACCCATAAACAATGACCGAGGCATGAAGTGACTACCGACCCATGGATGCCAATACACCTCAGTCCTTGTTCAACAGCGCTACCAACTCATTCAGGACGTGACGGTTGGCGTGCGTGTAGGCGCGAGTCTCCCATAGCATGTTGACCAACTTCTCGTCGCTGCGCTCGTCCATGGCTATGTCCTCTGACATCTGCGGAGTGAAGCGGTAGTAAGGCACGCCGATCATGGAGCACCACGCCCGCGCCCGGTCGACCACGCGACCGTCGCTTGCAGTCGCTTGGTCAACGAGGAGCTGCCCCAGGGAGGACATGCCCATCGCTAGCCGGGCAGTGTCCCACAGGCTCTCTGGGCGAAACACATCAATCTCCTTCAGCTGATGGCACACACACACAGATTAAATTTCAGGTAGTCTGTTTCACTCCCATCAGAGAAGTCAGGGTTCAAATCATGGCCGTGTGGATTGAGGCATATTTTTGGGAATTTTTTCTCACTCCCCCTTTACACAAATGTGGGGAAATTTTATATAAAGTTGTATCCTATTTGTGTAATTAATGTACATGACCTGGACAGGGAGTGTGACCTGTGTTCCTCTCTGTCCAGTGAAAGCAGTGTAAAAGCCATAAGGACAAGGAGATAGAGATTTAAATACCAGTCGGGTGTATTGAAAGGTTTTTTTCTAAATAGTTTTCTATTACCCCTTCACACAAATGAAGGTATAATTCATCTAAATCCAACCTTCCTGATCCATAGCTCATTAGCGTAATCAGTACATATGTGTGTAACCTGAACAGGTATAAGACGTGATTTAAAACATCATTAAAAGTTATATTGGGTTCGTTCCCTGGTATTTCTTTCTAATCCTTCTTCCAAACAAAACAGAAAACACCTCAAAAATTTAAATGGGTTTTCCATATTATATCTACTAATGATTTATATTTTACAAACTTATTATTATTATTATTAGCACCGCGTCTTACTACCCGCTCGGTTTATACGCACTTACGCTAATGTGTAATGGTAGGGTGATTGTGAGATGAAATGGAGGACCTACAGTTTAACGTGGAATCCGAACCACGGTGGAGGCCTGGCATTCCCCCACATTCACAAGATGTCTTGTCAGAGGTGAAGGAAGGGTTTGGTAATCAGATAAATCTGTGCCGGGACCGAGGATTGAACCCCGGCCGCCAGCACAGAAGTTTGACACCTTACCCCTAGACCGCCAGGTCACCTTTACAAACTTAAAATTATATCTGCTAGTATTTAGTTACCATCTTTTTATTGAAAGAGGCCCATCCTTCAAGTTAGATATAGTTAATACAAGTTAAAGATACGTGTTAAGGAGGTCGGACATTAATGACCTACATAAGTATTTGCCCGGAGATGATACTGAGCCGTCGTACCAAGGTCAGTCTTGGAGACCAGCGCCGTGATCTTTATGATTGTGTTTTCAGTTCTGCACACTGCAGAGATGTGAGTTACCTGGGTGATGGGCACCAGTCCGGTTCCTAGGGACACCACCAGGGTCAAAGGACAAGCTTGGGCGCCCTTCCCAGTCGCCTCCATAGCAAGGTTATACTCGTGGATCTCCGTCATGGCGTCTAGAGTCGGGTTATTGGCGATGAGACCTCCGTCCAGGAACCGACCGAAGGACCTGAGATTTGAGGACAGGTGTGCTTGGGATATTGTCACTATAGTGGAGTCAAACCTAAGTACAAAACCATAGCTCAGTAGGAAGTGTGACTGTCTATTGGGTCCAGGTTCAATTACCAGCATTGCTGAAAAATGTATCATTAGTGAAATTGTGGATTACTCTTCTTTTGCGGTGATGAACAAACGATCGGGAACTGGGTGTTGTGTATTTTCTAGAATGTACTTAGTTTGACAGTCATGAGCTGATATCAGTTAGTTCAGTAAATGAACATCAAATACTACAAATAAATTAATTGAAAAATTAATAATGAGTTGATCAGCTCCTTTTTCAATCATTAGTGTCTGATCATGTCAATCCCTGATGCATCACTGATTTTTGTTTTCTGCACCATATTTTAATTCCCATTCAGGTTATATGCTTAGGTATTAATCACGCTAATGGAGTAGGGATGAGAGAGATTGAATCCAGAGGAAGTGTACCCACATTTATGTGGAGAGAGAGTGGGAAACCATTTAGAAAAACCACGCTTAGTATCCCCAACTGGGATGAACTACGATCTCCCTATCATTGGAAGTCTAGTCTATTGCAATAGTAACGCCTTAGACTATGTGGTCACCAAAGGGGAATTATTTTCTTATTAAATTTATATGTAATTATAGTAAGAATAAAACAAAAATATATAGAACCAAAATGTGTTACGGCAATTATGTTGGGGGGTGTTAGGCGGAGAAAGAAATACAACCTGTTTATCAAAATAGACTTACCTGAAGTAAGAAGGTGCAGCACCCGTTGCCCGGGCGGCTCGCCACATGAGCTGCTCCTCAGGTAGTGGGGGTGGTCGGAACAGTCCATTGGGCTCTATGATAAGGAGTGTGCTGGGCGAGGGGTAGTTTCGAAACAAGTGAAGGTCTACAGGCTTCCGGTCAGCCAACACGCCAGTGATCATAACCCTGGTAACAGACAGTGATGTTTACAAGTGCAGGTCTACAGGCTTCCGGTCGGCCAACACGCCAGTGATCATAGCCCTGGTAACAGACAGTGATGTTTACAAGTGGAGGTCTACAGTCTTCTGGTCGGCCAACACGCCAGTGATCATAGCCCTGGTGACAGACAGTGATGTTTACAAGTGGAGGTCTAAAGGCTTCCAGTCAGCCAACAAACCAGTGATCATAGCCCTGGTAACAGACAGTGATGTTTACAAGTGCAGGTCTACAGGCTTCCGGTCAGCCAACACACCAGTGATCATAGCCCTGGTAACAGACAGTGATGTTTACAAGTGGAGGTCTACAGGCTTCCGGTCAGCCAACACACCAGTGATCATAATTCTAGTGAGAACGATATTTGTGTGGTCTTTATCTTTATTCAAAATCTTTATTAAATTTTATGAATATGCAAACTACACTCTTCCAATGTGGAGTGATCCTAAATAAAATATGAAATATTTTTGAAGCCAAATTAAAGTTTAGATATTGTTTGTTATTAAATATTATATTGTGTTTATTTAAGATTATACAGTAAATTTTTATGAAATGTTTTATTGCACAATTGTTTATAATATTTCATAATAAGCTGTTATAATAATACAATTAAATTACTTCAGGGCTAGTTCTTAATGTACTAAACAACTTTAAACAGTAATGATTGAATATATACTGGGTATTTTAGCTGTAAATATTGTATTGATAAAGACAGTAACTGTGAAATCAGTTAGTTTTTTTTCAATACCAAGTCAAAGTTTTCAAAACCTCACACACGCCATTAAACTTACTTACCACCATAAATTGTCTAACACAACCTACCCTAGGTAGATAATAGGGTGAACCTATACACATCCAGTGAACACGTACTTGGGGTGAGTGACAGTCGCCATGACGCTGTCCGAGCCCAAACACTCCTTCAGCATGTTCTCGAGAGGTTCGCTGCTGTACGGCCGAGCACCCACAAACGCCAGGTCCTTCATTCGGAAATAGATGTACAGGCACTCTTTCAGGGTCTTGCCTTTGTCACGCCAACAAAAGAAAAGTTCGTAGAGTAGAGTTTTAAAAACACAGCAGAAAATTATTCAAGTTATATGACTACTTTAAAAATATAAAATATTTGCTGGAGCAAGTCAATAAAACTGCGACAAACACAATATTCTAGATTTTTAATCTCTTGGTCAACTGTTTATGATATTTTTTTGGTAATTATTTCAATCGCCAATATCTAAAACACTATAGTATTTGAGGAATAGAGTACCCCATTTTTACTTAAAAGCATACCATCCCCAACCAACATTGTCAGGACGACGGCTCACCTGCGGCAAGTCCCAAGGCAAGTATCCCTCCTGTACTGGTTCCAGCGATCCAGTCAAAACACTGCACCAGGGACTTCCCTGCTTTCTTCTCCAGCTCCAGGAGAATCTCAGCCAGGATCATGCCCCTGATCCCTCCCCCGTCCAGACATAACAGACGACCTCCCTTGATACGACCTGTATTCTTCTTTGCGCTCTGGGCCACTCCCATCCCAGACACCGTCAGCATCTGTTCCAGCACATCGTGGTAACGGTAACATTAGCATCGATACAGACCTGACATTGTCAGCATCAGGACCAACACATCGTGGTAACATTAGCATCGCTACAGACCTGACATTGTCAGCATCAGGACAAGATTCATCTAGGGAACATCAGCATCGCTACAGTCATGACCAATAATAAACATGCCCCACTTCGAGGTCATGTTTAAAATAGGTGTGCGAAAGTCACTTTTTAAAATGTGAAAATGATCCTTAAACATGCGGAGAAAAGTTAAAAAATCTTTCTAATAGATTTAGGTTTGCCGTGAGGAAGAAGTTTTCTGTTCCTGAGCCAAGAGTTGGGTTGAATCCGCTGTGAAATTTAAATATATGTTGAGTAAACATTGTATAACATCTCCCCATGAACACAACAGCTGGCACCTGATCTATGATGGCTCGAGTCGAAGCTGAAGGTGGCGTGGCGGGTGGGATGCCATTGAACTCCCTCTCCATGCCCGAGCATCCAGGGTTACAGCCTTGCATTTCCTTGGGGCAACGCGGGGCCCCCACGGCGTGGAGTATGTACAAGAGCTTGTCGTTGCCAGTGTTCACGCAGTGTCGGGGCATCGCTCCAGTGTTGTTCCTGCAAGAACATGAAGGGTCACACAAGGACAGTAGGGGTAGGGAAGCTTGTCAAACCGACCTACGGATTGCAGACTCTCAACCATAAATTATTATTTTATACAAAACCTGAGAAAATAGGGCCATTTCCACCTTGAACCTCCTTGTTGTAGTGGGATGTGAACAACTCATATCCTGCCTGGTAGATCTGCACAGTTATCAAAACTCCTGGTGGTGAGAATGGGTGTAAAGTGATGTATTGCTACTCTAGAATAAGTTTGTAAGTGATGTGTTGCTGCTCTAGAATAAGTTTGTAAGTGATGTGTTGCCACTCTAGAATAAGTGTGTAAGTGATGTATTGCCACTCTAGAATAAGTGTGTAAGTGATGTGTTGCCACTCTAGAATAAGTGTGTAAGTGATGTGTTGCCACTCTAGAATAAGTGTGTAAGTGATGTGTTGCCGATCTAGAATAAGTGTGTAAGTGATGTGTTGCTGCTCTAGAATAAGTTTGTAAGTGATGTGTTGCTTCTCAAGAATAAGTTTGTAAGTAATGTGTGGTTCATGTTTATAAAGAATGGCACCATCAAAGTCGTGGTGTACACACCTGTAAGAAAGGTCAGCCCCAAACACGATGAGGGCCTGCACCACAGCAGTGTTCCCCTCCCTGGCCGCTAGATGGAGCGGGGTGTTCCCCTCCTTGTCCCCCAGGTCAGCCCGTGCCCCCCGACTCAGCAGTGCGACCACGCAGTCCAGTCTGTGTCGCAGTACCATGACGTGGAGCGCAGTGCGCTTGTCAAAGTTGAGAGAGTCAATGTCGCACCCCATGTCCACCAGGGTGTTTATCACCTCTCTGGAACATGACCAGTGCAGGGGGGTCCCCCCAAACTTCATGTCCTGGGGAGGAAACAGAACTCATCAGTGACACACAACCGAGATAGAGACACTATCAGCAGAACATTTATTGCAAGACTAGAATTAAGAATAATAGCAGGGTGTCCAGCCAAGCCATTTGTTTAAATTCCATGACTTTTCCAGATTCCCCAAAGTCAAGTTTCAACTTTTCCAGTTACTATATATTTCAAATGTCAACCGTCTCCCCATTGTTTCCGTGGGCCTAAGTTTTCAGGATGAGTTGCAGCCGAGGATGGGGGAAGTGACTGGGTTCTGATGGTGTGGGTTCATAACTGACGTCCGGTTGGGTTTTTAAGGTTTTTATTGTACTACTACTGTTTTACATTACAAAACGTGGTGTCGATAAGAAATAATTGAGGATATGAAAAAACTTAATAGATTTACTTAGAAGCTCGTGACAGAACAAAGTATGCAAGAAATTCTTAAGCAATGACCTGACTGACCTCTAGGTCATCCTACACGGTTATGAACCCCGCTACCCTTTGCTCGATGGTAGCCCCCCAATACATGTAATGACGATTCAGCGTCCTAGCCCATGTAGCCCTAAAAACAGGCAGAGTGACCCCTAGACTCGATAGTGATTAGTCAGACCCGTTAGATCGCCAACATTACTATTTAATCCCCCCTCCAGCCTGATTTCCCATAAGGAATGCTGACACACTGTTTATTATATTACGATTACAACTTGATATAATATTTTTATACACATCTTCATTCTGACATTGTGTCAGTCTATGACGGGGTTAAAGGATGAGTTATTGGGTGATAAGATCCAAGTTAGATTTTAATGAGACATTAAAAGATTGCCTAACACCAATATGGTTTTTAATTGTTGGGCGAGACATTCTTTTTTTAGTTTCGTCTTCCTTTACCATAATCAAATTTTCACACAGCTTTGTCTAAGTGAATTATAGTTAAATTAAACTTTATGTTTGTACTGGAGTAAATTTTTTTTTTGTTTACCAATAAATTTGTTTTGTTATAAAAAAAAATCGCAAAAAATACTGTCCTTTACTTGTGTCTTCTACACTCCCACCTTAAGAAGGAGTGTTAAATACTAAGCTATTGACTGTCAAGTTGTGCTCTATATTTTGTCTGATTTAAATATATTTATATTAATCATACTAAAAGTTATTTTGATTAATTCAATTATGTTACTTTAACAAACAAAATGTATTAAAATACAGTCAATTGAAACTATAACACAGCTTTCTTATGAATGGACATATCTGACAGCTAGAAAACGCTAATGTTTCTACTTTCACATATTCACACATCAAGTCATGTGATCTGCAGATGTCCCTTTTGATAGATCTTATTTAATTTACTTCTATCACTGTTTCCAACCTGTGGTCTGGATCAGTTTTTTAATCAAGTCATATATTGTCCACTACCGGCTTGCTAGGCCTGTCATAGCTTCATATGCCTTATAATCTAACTAAAACTGGGACAGGCACAACATCCAGTCCCCAGCTGTTAATTTACCAATGTAAAAGGGTAAACCCATACAAAATGATATTTTTTTTGGCCATGTTGGGAATTGAACCCGGGACCCTTAGCTCAGTAGACAGACACAATGACCAAGCTAAGGTGTCGGCAATAGAATTTATCAATATCTATAAAATAATACTTGTAATTAGTAAAAACAAAGTATTAGCCATGCTTACCAAAGTAAATATGTTTGTATTTTATAAGACCAGGGGGGGTCAGCCCTACCCCAATCGCTATATGTTCTAAGAATTTGAGTTTTGCCAGCTTTCAAAGCAAAACAAACTCTTTCCTGGCGGCATTGTGCTGGTTTTAACTTAATATTTCCTGCATATTTGGACGCAATCTGCTTTCTGAATGAGTCATTAACAAAACAATAAGAATATTTAGCGCCGCGTCTTACTACCCGTTCGGGTTATACCCTTTAAGTACTAATTACTCTAATGAATTAGGAATTGGGAAGGTTGAATTAGAGGAAGTGAACCCGCATTTGCGTGGAGGGAGAGTGGAAAACCATTTAGGAAAAACCACCCCCAGTTCACCCGACCGAGATTCGAACCTCAGTCTCCCCGTCCTCAGCAGTCGAGCTCAACACGACAAGCGCGTTAGCCAACTACGCCACCGAGGCGGGTCATTAACGAAACAATGCCATCAGGTACTTCCTTTCCCTTTCCTAACACTTCATTCCATCTATGACTTTAGACAAAAGTATTGTCAAATTTCTCATTAATTTTTCTTA
This sequence comes from Timema shepardi, assembly GCA_902151425.1. Lineage (NCBI taxonomy): Eukaryota > Metazoa > Arthropoda > Insecta > Phasmatodea > Timematidae > Timema > Timema shepardi. The sequence continues at coordinate 15,182 of CABFVX010007735.1, forward strand.
CATTTTCATCAATTAACATTATTTGCATCTGAGGCACTTATAGCTGAGTAGTCAAAGTGTACATGATTTGAATAAAATTGTTCAAATGGTATGTGTTGTTTTAAATGTTCAAATGGTATGTGTTGTTTTAAATGTTCAAACGGTATGTGTTGTTTTAAATGTTCAAACGGTATGTGTTGTTTTAAATGTTCAAACGGTATGTGTTGTTTTAAATGTTCAAATGGTATGTGTTGTTTTAAATGTTCAAATGGTATGTGTTGTTTTAAATGTTCAAATGGTATGTGTTGTTTTAAATGTTCAAACGATATGTGTTGTTTTAAATGTTCAAACGGTATGTGTTGTTTTAAATGTTCAAACGGTATGTGTTGTTTTGAATGTTCGAATGAGCAATCTAACCTCTCAATGTTTACAGAGTGTGGCGAGTTTCACTTATCAAACCACACCTGTGGTTACATTTAATCCCAAGTTAGCCACCTCTGTTTTAAAAGGTGCTTGCTCAAAATTTCAATCTGTAAGAAAATCAAGGTATAATTTATGTGGACATTAGGTCGCCAGGCCGGTACAAGATTATGTTTAGGGTCGCAATCGAAAAGAGGTTTGGAAAACACTGCCCTAAGTAATAATAATTGTTTGTTTGACACTTGGGGTGCAGTGGAAGAAAGCCCTAATTAAGGTACATATTGTCAATTTTAATAACAAAACACCTCTTTGGTCAAAATAAATCAAAGACTGCCTCAGTCGATATGTTTAGTTTAATTTTCTAGGCATGGATATCTCACCAATAGTTGAAAGTTTGTCATAAACATAAGAAAAAGTCTTGTTCAACTACCACTATGTCCGTGCTAAATATTCAAGAAAAAGTCCTGTTCAACTACCAATATGTCCGTGCAAGATACTCAAGAAAAAATCCTGTTCAACTACCACTATGTATGTCCGTGCAGGATATTCAACAACTCTTGATATTAACCTATGTGGAAAAGTAAACTAAATGTATTTATTGCTGGACCAATATTTTATTTTATTTATTTTGGCTTAAAGGTTTTTTTTAACAAAAAAATGTAAAAATACAGATCTTAACGTGCATTTTTTTTCACTCCCCTTCAAAATTAGTATTAGAGTGCTTGCACCTGGGACCACAAATCTCACACCTCATATGTTGATGAAACAGATGAATAGTGAATAACTAAAATGTCTTTGAAGCCAAATGGAAGTATGAAATTCTTTTTTTTTTGTTAGTTGTTTTATGATAGAAAAAATATTACAGTATACTTATTTCTAACTTATGCTGTGAAATCATTTAGAAAATGTTTTATTGCACAATTATTTGTAATATTTCATTCTAATCCGATAAATAAAGTCAAGTTACATCCAGGTCTACTCACACCAGTCAGTCATTTCTATATAAATAATAATTATATATAATAACTTATAATTTAATAAATCAATAATTAAATATAATGTAAATACATTATATCCATCTACCAAGAGTAAAGACACACAACAGAGTCCAAGCAAATATAATCATCAAAAAGTGGGCAACAACAGAATCTAAGTGACCATGATCTACCGCTAGCCAAGCTACCAAATTCCAGTTGGTGTTTTACGCTCTTCTATCCCGAAAATTGCATATTGATGTTTTGGTACGTTTTAAATTATGAACTTTGAGGCCTGCAGTTTTCTGGGAGTGTATAGGCTTGCCCTTATATCCATCCTCTTTCCAATGTTTAAGTTACAATTCGATTACTTCAAATTGTCTCATATGAATATTAATTTGTAGTGTATACACTAAATCGGAATAGCCATAAATTTAACATAAAACGGTTATTTTAGCTGTCAGTATTCTTATTGGCAAAATTTTGTAATTTTTGAAGCCAAAGAAGAGTTGTTTTTTCTGAATCAAAGTGGAAGCTGATATTTTACTAAGTCAAGTCAAAGTATTTAAATCTTCCCACACCTCTAGAACACTCGCAATGATTGGTGGAGTTAGCTACCTGCGCATAAAGTTTGTTAGGATGGTCCTGCAGGAAGTCGATGACGTAGCCTGGGGGGGTGTTGTTGGGAGAAGAAGTGGCTTCTGTCGCAGCGATGTTCACATCTGCCCCCGCTCTAAGGAGGGCCTTCACACAGTCTGGCTTGTCGGCGAGACACGCCATGTGAAGCGGGGTGTAGCCCTTGAAGTTGCGCAGGTTCAGACACTTGGTGCTCAGCGCACTCAAAGCCTGCAAAGAGATACAACAATTCCAGTTTAGTGGGGGGCTGGCAACCCCACATATTTCACAATTTCTTGTCGTCAAGGTTTAAATCACAGGAACCCAATCTTGTCTATTGGGAGTTGTCCCTGTAAGTGAACAACAGTGGAAAAGAGATGCGTGTTTTTATGAGAGAAAACATTATTTAACAAACTAAATAGCCCATTGCTTCAGCAGATACATTTAGTTTAATTTTCTACACTTAGTGATATCTACAGTTCTTGAATATCTATCATGAATAGGAGTAGGATTTTTATGCCCTAAAAATTGCTAAAAAAATACTTGATAAAAAATTCATTTATGACCAAAAAACTAAAAATATGCCCTTTAAAACAAAAAAATTTCTTCGGAACGAAAAAAAAATACCAATAGAATCCTCTTTTTTTTTCTTTGCAAAATTAATTTAAAAAATGTTAGATGCATGAAACAAAACAAAAAATAATCCAAAAAATATAATTTAGTTGTTTCTGTGTCAACAGAAATTCTTTATTTTACTAACCAATTTTACTAACTTTAACTATAAAACTGATATAAAAAATAATCAAGGAAAAACACTTAATTTTTTTACAGTTTCTGTACCAAGCTAAAAATGTGAATTTACCAAAAACATGTCCTATACGAAAGGGAAAAAAAACTCTTAGAATATAATTTACCTTTTTACAGTTTGTGTCAAAATGAAAGTTTTTAAACAAAAAATATGCCATATAAAAGAAAACAAAGGGGTGGAAGTATATTTACTACTGTGGTGGCACCACCGTTTGCTGTGATACATGTACAAATGTTTTAAACACGAGCACTCCCCCTCCACCCTGTTTTTCTCAGTCTTCAAGGAAAATTATACAAAATGTCCATTAAACTAGTTTAAAAAATATCAAAGTATGCTAGATAATTACTCAAATAGGACAAAAAATGCCTTAAAATTAATGAAAAACCTGAAAATATGTCATATTGTGTAAAAACACAGAAATATGCAAAATTATTATTATTATTATTATTAGCACCGCGTCTTACTACCCGTTCGGGTTATACTCTCTTACGCTAATATGAAATGGTAGGGTGATTGTGAGATGAAATGAAGGACCTACAGTTTAACGTGGAATCCGAACCACGGTGGAGACCTGGCCTTCCCCACATTCACAAGATGTCTTGTCAGAGGTGAAGGAAGGGTTTGGCAATCAGATAAATTTTTGCCGGGACCGAGGATTGAACCCCGGCCGCCAGCATAGAAATCTGACACCTTACACCTAGACCGCCAGGTCACCTGAAATATGCAAAATATGTAAAAAAAAATTGTCTTAAAACAGCTACTTAACAGCTTGGTTTCTTGTGAAACACATTTGTACACACGTGAACAACATTCTAGGTGTGCCAACAGAAATAATGCTAGCCCTAGTCATGAGTATAGTGGTCTAATACAGACCTCTCAGAGTGATCCACTAACCTGGATGATCTCCTTGGAGGTTGCCGCTGCGTAATGGAACACGGTATTGGCCTCATAGTCCAAGTGCTCAAGAGAAGCTCCGGCCGCCAGTATCTGCTGGACTGTCCGTAAGTTGCCATTTTTCACTGCAAGTTGCAGAGGTGAGATGCCGGTGTTCTCATCTGGTGCATTCAGGATACTGCATGCAGGGGAAGGTGTGATAAAATATGTCATGAAAACATATTAACTACTCCCCAAGGCAAGATGGTGGTCGAATACCAGGCAACTCTTGGAATTACAAATGTCCGATTTATGAACAAACGTTATAATTCATACAAAATTTCTTTAAGTCACCAATATATTGAGTTTCTTATAAAATTAAATTCCAAGTATAGTGAACATAAATGTATTATTTTAAAAATAGATTAACTTTGTGACTGGAATAGGGAGAGATGGAGAAGTTTTCCTTTCTCTGACCCAGAGTGAACCAATATGTTCATCACTGGGTTATTTTAGACAAGGGTCCCCAAACTCATGGCACGTGGGCCGTATCCAACCCACAAGACATATCTCACCGGCATGCTTCTCTGCAATAATGTTATATTTATATCTGGTCTGTAGTAATATACAAACACAATATAACAGTTAAATTTTAGTTTGTAGATAATTTTAATAGCACAAGACATAAATAATAATTTCAAACTGTGCAATTGTTTAATCACTTTAAATACTTGACTGTGAGAATTTCTATTTGCATAATTTAATAAATACTGCTTCGAATGTTTCGCTAACCAACATAAACATCTGGGAAAATATACAGGTAAATTGTTTAATATATCTAAAATATAATTTAATGATTTAAATATGTAGCATCAAATAGCCTAGTATGAGTTACACTGGTGGGTACGTGACTTAAATGTCAGGCTCTTTTGGTCTAGTTTGCTGTTGTCGGAGAAGTCTATATTCAAATTCCAGCTGAATTTACAGAGTGCGGTTTTTTTTCTATATGGTTTCCCACATTCCTTTAACTCAAATGCCGTTACTTTTCCTATAACTTATATCTTCCTCATCCCTTACCAGAGAATATAATATACTTTTTTTGGTATTAATTATCTAGAGGCTGTGGCCTATAGTATGCCTGAGATGAGACTCTGGCCCTTCGACTAGTTTGAGAACCATTGTTTCAACCATTGGTTCGTTTATGGTCTGGTAAAGAAACCTTCCTTATCTCTTTTTCTTCCAGTCGCAAAGATAACTGAGAGATCATATATTACATGGTATTATTGCTTTATTATTATTATTATTAGCACCACGTCTTACTACCCGTTCGGGCTATACGCACTTACGCTAATGTGTAATGGTAGGGTGATTGTGAGATGAAATGAAGGACCTACAGTTTAACGTGGGATCCGAACCACGGTGGAGGCCTGGCATTCCTCACATTCACAAGATGTCTTGTCAGAGGTGAAGGAAGGGTTTGGTAATCAGATAAATCTGTGCTGGGACCGAGGATTGAACCCCGGACCCCAGCACAGAAGTCTGACACCTTACCCCTAGACCACCAGGTCACCGTTATTGATTTAAAACAGCTGCTAATGTATATGATACATATTGTAAAAGCCCAGAAATGCAAGATACACATAATGAACACAATGTATATCAAACAATATCTTGAACAGAATTGTTTGTAAACCAAAAGTTGCCTGTATATCATAGTATAAACCCATTAGAAACTTACTTTGGGCTGATACTTGCGACATCATTAACATCAAAAGCAATATCTATAGCATCAATAACTTTTCTAAAATGTCCTGGCCCAGCTAAGTTGTCTAATTTGGACCTCTTTACCTTTTTTCTTACATCATATAAACCAAGGTCAAATGCGACTGGGGAGTGCAACAGGTGTATTCACGTAGGGCGAAAGATTCAGGTGACTGGGGCAAAAAATTAGCGTCCGAGCTGTATTATTGGTAAAATTATAAAAGGTATCAAAGAGAGTTGTATTAAATACCAAACAAGCCTGGAAAATATACATGAAACGTTATTAATTTTATTTGTCATTTGTCATATGGTGAATGCTCATACAGCATCGCAACACAAGGAGAAAGGAAATCACAAGGTTAAACATCATCAATCAGTAAACTTCAACTTATTTTACTTTTATTAATTAAGTCAATTTTCACCATTTTGCACATTTTTTTTCCAAAAACTAACTTTCCTTATTTGTTGTTGTTAACGCCGCCACGTCTTACTACTCGTTTGGGTTGTACGCTTAAGTACTAATTAAACTAATGGGGTAAGGATTAGGAAGGCTTAATTTAGAGGAAATGGGCCGGCATTTGCATGGAGGGAGAGTCAAAAACCATTTAGGAAAAAATCTCTGTGCACCCAACCGGGATCAAACCCCAATCTCCCATATTTGGAAGTCTAGTCCAACACGAGAGTAGCGCGTTAAACCACGCTGCCACCAAAGGGAGTTAATTTTCTTTATTCTTTCTTTTTCAATTAAATATATATAAATATACATCATTAGGCTTAGTTGTAAGTTTATTCAAATATTAGGTAAATAATATAAAAGTTATATTCATAATAACAATCTATTTTACCATTGTTCATGAGCTTGATAATCTTAAATGTAATAATATACTGTCTCAATTTTAATTTGTCGTGTTGAGCTCGACCGCTGAGGACGGGGAGATCGAGGTTCGAATCTCGGTCGGGTGAACTGGGGGTGGTTTTTCCTAAATGGGTTTACACTCTCCCTCCACGCAAATGCGGGTTCACTTCCTCTAATTCATCCTTCCCAATTCCTAATCCATTATCGTAATTAGTACTTAAAGCGTATAACCTGAACGGGTAGTAAGATGCGGTGCTAAATATTATTATTAATTTTAATATGTTTGTTTTATTGTTACAAACTATCTTATGATAAATGTTTGACTATAGTTCTATATTATGTATAATTAATAATGTTTAATGTATATTTTCCAATCTTTTTCAGTATTTAATATGATCTCCTTGATACCTTTTATAATTTGCTATATCTTTTATTAACACATTGATTGATTCGCAAATGGTAATGTGATAAATAAAGATAATATTTATACATTTCAGAGTGAATAAAATGTGCATTTAGCAGAAAAATTATGTATGGAGATAGATGGAATAGCTTTCAATTGAACACAAGCATTTAAAATCTCACCTAATAATGAGAGGATCTTGAAAGTGGTCATTAAGAGGGAAGTAAGCCGCCAAATGAGCCAACGTCCAAGATGGATGCTCTCTGAGGATGTCGCAGAGTTTTTGGATTCCATTTAAATTATATACCTAGAATATAATAGTTTTTAAGTAATACCAGTGTAGTTTCGCTTTTATTTGTGGAATGAAAAGTAATTCATTAGCTTCATCGATAATAGAACACAAATTTGGATCAATAGAAGTTAAAGAGTAAACAATTATTGGCTGGTGCGTTTTTCAGAGTTTTTATTTAGAGCCTGCCTCCACCCCCACCCACACCCTCTCATGAATAACAGCTACAGTTCAATTTTCAAAGGTAAATCAGTTTTTAAAAAATACAACCTTTTTTCGATCAATATTGTTAAGGGCAATGTATTATTTATGAAATTTTATAGTTATTGATAATATACAGTTACAGATCACATGACTTTAAATATGAATACGCGATAGTAGATCTAGTAACTTTATTAGCTGTCTTGCTTTGAAAATTGGAATGTAGGTAATACAGCTTGAACCAGGCTTCACATCATGGACAGGTTTTCTGTATTCTTTATTGAAAAACAATGGAGTTGAGACAAATGAAACTATTTATACTATTTCAAAACCAAGACTAATGACAAATAATTGTTTTAAAATTTGTAAAAATTTGTAAATTTTGTAAATTCACATTCACAAAATTTGTAAATTTTGTAAATTCACATTCACAGTTGCTTGATGAAAGATGCATGAAACCGTACTTGAATGTGATTTCTAACTCAAGTGTAAAATCTTATATCTAAAATTTAAAATTGACTGTGAGACAAATAATCTTTTAAACTTGATTATTTCTGTGTTAAAATAATAAAATGGAAATGACAATGCAATAAAAATAATATAAATCTTAAGAATCAATTTGGGATCTATGTGAAAGATTAAATTAATCGGAAAGTATTAAAATCTGTTGATTTCAAGACAAGTCATGTACATGTACTCGACTGTATTTGTGTACAAATGAAACAGTTAAATACATTTCAAACTCTTTAATACAATCCATAGTCCCGCATATGCCGGTGCAGCGTGCCCATGTGGGGCAAGCAACCAAACATGAGCGAAAGGGAAAACACTCGGGCTATGATCAACTCACACAAAACCTATGTGTTTTTTCTTTGTGAGCTTTGGTACAAACACAGAATTAACGTCAGATAAATAAAAAAAGGCAAATACAAGTTAGGTAGAGATTAAGTGATCACTAAGGAATAGTTAGTATCCCTACTCACCTCTTTGGCAATGGTTATAAGTGGTGGCAGTTTATCCTTCAACTGGAGGAACCTTATTTCTGCATCTGATAGCTCTTTGGAACGATATAAACTAAAAGAAACAAATTTACAAATAGTATGTCTGTCAAGTTAATTAAGAGTATCAATTTAGTATGACTTGATTCTCCATGGTTAACCCCAAGGTCATTAATGGGTTTCAGTAGAAATTGTATTGATTGGAGCCTTTCTTTGTCACAGGGCAGTGATGAGACTTTTTTTTGTAACCATATTAGTTGCCAGATCATTGCAACAAGTGATCGAAAAATATACATGGCAATAAGAAAGAAAATGTATTGTGTATTTGTTGATCTGGAGACAGAGTATGATCGTGTGAATATGAGTGTGTTATGGAATGTTCTTAGAGAGTATGGGATAGTAGATGCATGGTTATTAAATGCAATTAAGAAGGAATATGATGGAAGTAAAGTTTATGTTAGGGTGGATGGAGCTTTGGGCGAATGGCTTGACAGTGAACAAGGTGTTAGACAAGGTTGTGTTGTCTCTTCATGACTGTTTAATGTATTCATGGATAAGTGTATGAGGGATGTTTGTGAGGATGTGGTTGGTCTACAAATCGACAATGTGAATGTGAGAGAGCAGATATATGCAGATGATGCAGTCTCAATAGTTGAGAATGAAAGTGAAATGTAGAATGCATTCAATCATTTGAATGTGGTGACAAGATGGATGGATCTTTGTATAAATGTCTCCAAAACTAAAGTTATAGTTTTTGATAAGGAGGGATCAGGAAGTTTTTGTTGTGATAGTTCAGATAGAGAGATCAGGAAATGATTGTCAGCTTATTATAAATGGAAAACTGTTGGAACAAATTGAATGAATTTGTGTATCTGGAACCAATGTTCTGTTAAAATGGAAGAATAGAAGGGAATTGACAGATGGATGAATGCATCTCGGAGAGTAGTTGGATGTATGTGAACTATTGCAAGGAATGAAATAACATCGAAAGAGGCGAAGATGACAGTATATAAAAGTGTGTTTTATGGATGTGAAGCGTGTGTTTGTCAGGAAGCACACAAGAGTGAGGTGAAGGCGGCTAGAATGTGAAATCTAATAAATGTAGGTTATAAGGTAAAACTCGTGTGAACAGAGTCAGTAATACATAAGTGCTGAAGGAATGAGGTTTGAAAGGGAACCCAATAGATCAATGTGAAAGAAGCGCCCTAAGTAGGTTTGGGTATATTGAGAAGATGGGTGTGGATCGAGAGATGAAGCAAATATATGAAGGTAGAGTGTGTGGATCAAAAGGAAGAGGTAGGCTATGTAATATGTGGCTAAATATTGTAGAGAAATGTGTGAAAAAGAGAAACATTAAGAGTTATAAAAATAAAATATCATGTATGACTCGGTGTATGGATGTTGTTGAAGTGAAGGAAGTAGGCAAGGATAGGGAAGAATGGAGAACGTTAATGAGGATGGATTAAGTACAGAGTTGTTTTTTGAGCTAGCCTATATAAACAGTTTTGTCCGTACTCCAAGAGGGAACAGCGTGATTTGGTAGGTATGTATGTATATTGTATATATGTACCATGTCTTACTACCCATTAGGATTATACATATAGACCTTTGTATTTATTAAACTAATGTGTCATGGATGAGATTGTTAAGAGGTAACATCAATTTTTTTAGGAGGGACTTTTTATACATTATCAAGTTTGTGTTTAAAAGTTCAATACCCTAGTTAAAATTCTAATAAGCCTAATTGTTTTATTTTTTAAATAATGTCAATAATGGCTTTTTAAATATTAATTTTATTCCTATAGTGTTTTATTGCTTCTTTCTTATCTTGCCTCAAACTTCCAGGGCTCACTGGTTGAAAAATGCTAGAGCAGATTAGAGCTAGGATCTTCTTCAATCCTATTCGCTCTTGTAGCCAAGTGGTAGGATGCAGACAGAATGTCCAGAAGTCCCTAGTTCCATACTATGTGGGGCCTAACAATGTTAAGTAGCATTTACAGTAAGTCAAGGTTCATCCCATTATAAAGATTATAGGTTAAGGCTGTTTGTGTTTATCATTAGTAAGTTTTTTGTCATTCTAGGTCAACTTGAAAAATTTGAATGAAATTAAGTATACCATATGTACTGAAGCAGCGGTTTAATTTTATTTCAGAGGTTTAGATGAGTGTGGACAAAGAAAAATGTTTTAGATTTACTGTACATGAAATGTTTTATAGGTGCAACGTTTAATATTCAATGATTTCATTTATTTTTATATAAGTAGTTCTCTGGTCTAATGTTAATATTGTATATTAAAACTGCATTCAAATTCTATAATGTAAGCCTATACCTATTTTTTTTATAGACTTGCATTATTTTAAAACAGAACCAAAACCAAAGTAGCATTCACATTTAAGCCTTGATATGTATAGTCAATTCCATTTAATACTAAACATCTCAACCTAGGCCCTGTACAAAGAAATGAAGTGTACAAACCTAAAAGACTGGTGTAGCGTCTCCGTGCACGGTCTTTGAAGGACGATCTCGTAGGTGTTGTTCTTGGAAATGTACAGAACCAGGGCGTCATCCCGACAATGTACATTTCTGTCACTGTATTGTACAGATTTCACGTCCAGAACCTTGTTCGGGTTAGGTTCTGAACTCAGTAGGTTCCTCAACATTAACCCTCCAGCTGACAAGCCGATAGAACCCAGCCAAGATGTCATTTTGGATTATACCGTTACAAATACGCGGATTAGATTTATTTGTAGATAAGTGTTATGATGCATTTCAACGAACAGCTCGGCATTATAGTCTTTTATCCAAAAAACAACTAGATATTTTTTTATTTTATTTTTTGTTCAACTAACATGATGTAATCTTGTAAACAAAACTTTCCTGTCAATATGTCTCGATATTGCATAAGTTTACTTGAAAATTGAATAAAGATATTGAAAGAATTAATGATAATGCAATTACTTCACTGGAGATCAGCTTATAACGTTACAATTGCATTTGACATTTCTAACCATTTCATAAATATTGCCCATATCTGTCGTCTGCTGTGAAACATAAACATTTATCACATACGACATCAGGTATTACATTTGACTTAGAGGAAAAATAAAAAAGTAGTTATAGCTTTTAGATGTATGTTTTTGAAAAATCAGAATTATTAGAAAGTTTAAATACGGCAATTTTTATTGTAATATTATTATGAAAAATATTTGTTATTGAAATATGTATTGCGATATTTACACTATTTTTTAACCAACAGCAGCACTAACGATAGTACCATTTTTCAATTATTATTTGAATAAAAATTTTATAAACAATGTCTTACCTACAAGTTTATTTTAAAAATATACATATTCTAGTTTGGTCAGGAAAAAAACTTAGATCGTTATTGTAATACCTAAAACCACTCATGAGTATTAAATAAAGTTATTTAAGCAAAACTGTGATGTTATGATTAATATTTCATGATGAAAAGATTAAACCACCTTTTGTCTTAATACCAATACCATAGCTATACTAATACTCTATAAATATTGTACACTTTAACTGTAATGTAAAACTAGCATTGGTCAAATGAGTACTTTATGCTCAATCATCTCACAGTTAAACAGTGTTACGGATAGTCGTTTGTCCCAGATAATACATCAGTTTACGCTCTTCCCCAGTGTGGCCCACTGAACACCAAATAAAAAATGTTTGGCTAGCTTTTAGAAAGCCTTCAAAACTTGACTTGCATCTCAGGACCATTGGTTTGATGCCCTTTTTGTATGAAGGAAGGAGGTGAAGGTCAATCTAATTAATCAAGCCTTTAGCTAACTTGAAATAACCCAGAAACTGCAAACATAACAGAATAAAAGAAGTTATATGTTTTGTCTTACCAACAAAAACAGGACTATCCAAAAACAATACAAACATGGTAGGCTACACAGACAAAGCACAAAATTATAAAACTAATCAAGTTATATAGGCTACATGCATAAGATAGCCATCCGTATTTTACGAGATGGTTTTGTATTTGAGAGTATCGTTCCATTTTGTGTACAGCCCCGAAAAAACGTGTATAATATACATAAAAATTATATATTATGTTCTGTATTTTATATGTGTCCCCTAAATGGCTCCTATTTTAGAAATTGCATGGTGTGAATCATATAAACTTAGCTATTTTACCATATTTCTCTTTCTGAGTTAATTAAAACAAAACAATGATACAATATTTTATGTTAATATAATTTTACATGTACAATCCCGAGTTTGAAATTAAGCCATTAGGTGTTGGGAATACCCAGATTTGTTCCTAATCACCGTATAACCCCTCCCCCCTTATCACCACTCAGAAATATCAATCGGAGATAGTTACAAAAGAGTTATTTTATTCAAATAACAAATTACATACAACTCAATGAGAGAAAGAGACAACATATAGTGTTAGGTGTTTGAAATATAAATATATAAATATTATAGGAAAACATCCATTTAACTGGCATGAACTGGATAGATGAGTCTTAGAAACAAGCTAGAGCCCAAACGGCATCATATTCTGAGAGAGAAGTTGTCAAATGTAATTTGAGACGTAATTCAATACTCTTGCTCATAAATGACAGCTCAAAAATACTTTAAACAATTTATACTAAATGGGCCTTCAAATTGGAAAACGATTCAGCAAATACACATAGGAGTTAAGTTGTCCTTACTGGCAGTTCTCATAGGTTAAACAATAACAATATAAGTCTCATATGACAAAATTCCTCCGGAAAGAATATTAGATTACTAAACATATCAGAATCTATTCACACAAAGGTCATAATATTGAGAACTACGCCACCTAATGGCTTGCAAAACAAAAATATTAATAAAGCCAAGAGTATAGCCTCACCGACTCGCGGCCCCTTCTTTGATTAGCAACTAATAAACTTTAAATATTTTCAACTATGATAAATAGACTCATAATAGATAACAAGATGAATATAATTCCCTAAAATATTACAATAAGAAGAGCTGGCAAACGATGCTATCAGTTTTAAAGGTCCGTTTCAAATGTCAGTACCCAAAGGGTAAAAAAGAACCCTTCCTTTAGGCGGATAAAAAAAGTTTTAGGTTAAGGCTCAGGATCCAAAGGTCCTCCATAGGGATCGTAATAAAAGTGAACACGGTTTGAAATAAACACCCAGAGATATTAAATATTATCATGGCCTTAGGAGCCCAAAATTTACCAAGTCTATAAAGTGCCAATAAAAAATTGTAAGTATTACTTGTCCGAAACAATAATTTTGAATAGAATTGAACAGTTTAAGCCAAAAGGGAATCTTGAATAACCTAACGTTTAAATCAACCTCTAGCAATGTCGCTCACCTTGTAACCAGTAAGTAGTATGTACCTAAGTAGTAAAAGCCCATCTTTGTTCCGGAAATGACGTCGGTGATAGCTTGAATCAGTCGTCAAAATATCGCTAATTATTCATGAC
>CABFVX010007736.1:5250-28818 GCA_902151425.1 Timema shepardi
GTGTGTGTGTGTGTGTGTGTGTGTGTGTGTGTGTGTGTGTGTGTGTAAAGCGGGGAAAGGGTGGAACGAGTTTACTCAATCACTTAGGCTTTTTACAATATTGGTAATATTATAATGTTTATTTTACAGCTGCACATAATTTTTTTTTTTAATATATATTCTTCTTCATTTATAAATGTACTGGTACGTAACTACTTAAATAGTTTACTGGTCTTAATATACAGACAAATTATTCAAAATGTCATTCTATGGGAGTTAAACATGAAATTTCCTTAGCTGTCTCTAGGTGGGAGTGTAGGAGATGCGAGAAAATGTGAGTGTTTTTGCAATTTGTATATCAAACCGTTTTTTAGCGAAAATAAATAAAATATTGCTCCAGTAGCAACGTTTAGTTTAATTTTCTACATATTACATCCACCGCTGATAAATATGTCATGATCATAGCAGCATTAGATGACGACATTTTTAAATGAAGAGAAAAAGTTGCCATTAAATTCCAAGACACCCATGACAGATGGTCAAAAACTGTTGATATCACCATATGAAGAAAATTAAACTAAGCTTTGTTACTGGAGAAACATGTTATTTATTTTGGACAAAGAAATATTTTACTATAAAAACTGTAAAAAAACACATATCATGTAGTAGCTTAGTTATCTGAATCGATTAATAAATATATCTTATTGGACTAATCTAGTCTAACTCCCCACGAACCATTCATCCCAACCCCTACCGCTCGGAGTCCATCCTAACCATGTAAGTCCCTACGGTGCCACGGTAGTGCTGTAGTAGAGTTGGATACCAGGCACCCAGATAAAACTAGTGAACTTACACAGTTTTGTCAGAAATAGGATAGGAACGTTACAGTACATTTGTTTGTATGTAGCAGAAAAAGAGAGGAACTAAGAGTAAATCTAATAGTACTTAATAAGAATAAATTAATTTCGGAGGAATAGTTTACCACTTCAATGATATATAGTTGTAATTAGAATTAATCAGGACTATATTAAATACATTTATATTTTAGATGAATGATAGAAATTTTTCATGATCCCTCTCTTAATAACCGTACGGGCTATCTGCAAATTGAACTAATGGGGTAGGATATATATAAAGTAGTATTTATAAGAAATGAACCTGTTTTTTGAATGTAAGAAGCGAAGGTATTCTAAGGAAATACACATTGATACATCTTGCTGGAGTTCTAATCCCGACCTCTCCTTCATAGAAAAAGACAGATTAGAATAAACTGACACTTTAGTCTTAGTTATCGTCCCTTCGTAGATATTCTGTCTATCATACTCGAAACTCTAGGTCTGCAAGATACTAGGTTCACCTTGGTGGTGGTTCAGTATCTTTAGTTGTCATCAGCTAGTGCTCTAGCGGGGTACTTCTAGTTAGTTGGATTCTTGGGGGAGCCGAGTAGGCTGACCGGGATATTTTAGTATCGCTAGTCATGCGAGCAGCAATGTTCTGAACCACCTGAATAAATGGGTGAAGGGTGGTGGTGGTGTAACGGACACCGTTACTTTCACGCGCCCTACTATTGTGTCACTGGGCCAACAGGAAAAATAAGAGGGGTGGGGGGGATTGACATCGTCCCTATCACACGCTCTACCATTGTTGCACTGGGATGACTGGAAATAGGAGGGTAGTGGTTACTGCCTGGCCTCGTCATTATCATACACCCTACCACTGTGTCACAGGGCCGAAAGGAAAGAGAATGGGAGGTGGTGGTTATGGAGATAAGTGCCACCTTTAATATCACACACCCTATCACTAATTTTTGCACGGTTAGTTTCTTGAAGCCGCCCTTACACACATCCACCTCTTATCCAGAGTGATGCGGATACAAACTTATAATATAGACTTCGACACACTATAACAACACATCAACCTTCACCCAAGTGGTGATGCCAACCAACTCACAACATCGTGCGAATGAACGAGTTGTCACCAATAAAAATATTCTTATGACGAGTCGATGTTTGGCATCGGTGCTGGACGGTCGTGTTTTGTGTTGCTTTGTGCTGTGACGTGGATAATAGTGTTGTAGGAGTGGTGGAATCCGGAGACGAGTGTGATGTGGATTCTGCTATGACAAAACTATATTCAACTATTCGACAAAATTCTCAATCTAGTGCCATAGGTTCTAAATCGGGTCGTTCAAGATCACCATCTAATAATCAAATTATGAAGAAAGAGAAATCTAGTGTAGGGCGTGTTGCGGTCAAACCAACGGGACAGGCGTCTGCCAAAGATCCCAAAGTAGATAAAGCCAAGGATAGTAAAATTGGGACAATTGTATCAGATGACAATATAGCAGTCGAAATAGAGGATGTATTCAATTCTTCTAATCCAGGGCCATACAAAATTACATTTTCAAATACATCGGAACTAAACATCAGAATCTGCACCCAATGAAAATAGGAAAGGGAATATTTCATAAGTATAAGAGTGTAGCTAACATTGTTCCGGCAGGGAAAAACCAAATTGTTGTTGAATTGTTATGTATTAAGGAAGCTAATAGTCTTATGGCAGATAGGGAAATGCATAATCTTTTGAAGGTTTCAGTTGACAGGGTGGGTCGTAATAAACATCGGATTGGAGTTATTCATAATATTCCACTATAGTTTTTGGAGGAATTTATTAAGGAAGAGTTAGAGAGAAAGTGAATTTTCAATATTTTAGATACGACGTTTCAATAGGAGAAATCTTGATACATCCGATCAATTTGATCCTTCTGGTACAGTAGCAGTTACTTTTGTTACACCCTCTCTGTTACCTTATAGTAATAGACCACCAAAAATACTACAAGGATGGGAGGGAGTAAGCTAATATACAAAATAACAGAAAGCAGTAATATCAAAGTTTAAAAGTAATAAATATAATTTATTGAAAAATATGACAACAATAATTCAAGTGGCCTTAAGGATCATCTTGTAGTAATAGTTGGAAAACATTGTACAATAGAAAGTTTCAGCGAGAAACGATAGAATAACTGGCAGAGTCGAATAGACCATGTTTACTTTAAACAGTTACGGGAAACAAATAATAATAATTACACATAATTATGAACAATTAATAGCTTTATGAGCTCCTACCATTAATAAAGTGCCTGTGCTTCAAAAGATAAAAATAGATACATATTAACTGAAACGGTAATGTTACAACAAACATTATATAGTAAACAAACGCGAGAATTCGGCTTCAGACCGTAAGTCGAATCTCTCACGGAACTACTATAAACAACAACATCAAATTCTTTTGGAAAGTCGCGGCATAAGTGGCAACCAACAATGGTTAAAGAACTAATATACATAATAAAAGACTTTGCAAAATTTAAAGTTAAATTTAAGACAAATAGCAAAATTTACGTTACATAAATATCAGAAAGCAAAATAATGAATGTAAATGCATCTCAACAAAACTAACTTGCGCACGAACAGCAATAATTAAATATTTACAAATGAATTAAGAAACAAGTGCCAGAGGGGCAATACCAAAATAAAAGATTTTGAAAAAAACCAAAATTTACAAGTTTATCTCTGACTTCAAAATTTTAGAGTCCTAATTTAAATATCCTAAGTCTTAATTTAGATAACGAAGATTTACATAGTTTTGCCGCTTTCATGGTAGAGTCCATTTTCAGGAAAGATCGTCTCCTGACGATATCGAAATATTAACAGTCTATACACGTATAAAAGTCCATCCTCGATGGTGCCGAATCGAATAATAGTTGTTCATCCTGGGTGGTGCTGAGTCTAATAGTCGTCGTCCACCCTCGGTGGTGCTGAATCTAATAGTCGTTCATCCTCGGTGGTGTTGAATCTACTATTCGTTCATCCTCGATGGCGTTGAAGCTAATAGTCGTAGTCCACTCTTGGTGGCGCTTACTCTAATAGTCTTAGTCCACCCTTGGTGGTGCTGAATCTACTAGTCGTTCATCTTCGGTGGTGTTGAATCTAATAGTCAACGCTCTCTTGTGTGCCGCCATACTTATAGCGTATTGTTGCCAAGGAAAACAATAGTGAGAGGAGTAGAAACTAGCCGGTGACGTCACGTTGTTGTACCGCTGCACTCACTAGGTCACGTAGGCCATTTCTCTTCCCGCTCTCTGATTGGTCATCGCGTCTCCAACAAGATCACCCCAGGTTTGTTGTCAGTGATCTTTTTAACTGGAGGCGCTGATGACGCAGGTGGTCAGGCGATGATTTGGCGATTGGTACCACTCTCCACCAGAGGGCAGGTAAGTCCGCGCTCACGTCTTGAACGATGTTTTGGTATTCATCCATTATATACTCGTGACCAGGCCGACCGGAACATCAGATGTTGAGACATCACGGCAGATTTGCCCCACTCGCTGATTTAGGACGTTTTGAAGTTAGGCCAGGCTTGAAGGCTGTGCTAATCAGATGATTCAGAGGGTAAGTACATGAACAGTTTATATTGAAGAGAGTTGATTTTGACTCATAATGTTTATGTATAGCTTGAAACTACATGGAACTAGAATAGAGAAAAGTTCTATTCTATTAGGTATAAGTTAACCTCGACGTTCTTCGGAGTGGGTAGTATGAATCGAAAGAGAATTTATGCCTGTAGGTCAACATGAGTTGGGTTGGGGTTACTTTATTGTAACGTACTAAACTAGTACCGTTACACTTTCGTTAGCAAAGAGCTACCGTCTTATGTTGGTACGTGTTTTTATAGGGTGGAGGTCAAGCCTTATTCTTATCCAGTGAAGCAATTTCACAATTGTTTACGTTTTGCCCATTTCGCTGTCAACTGTTGTAGTGGGGGCATAGTTTCGCAAAGTGTGGGTTGGTAATGTCATAGAAGAATGTCTACAAGCAACTCCAAAATGTGTTCATTATGGGGAGGCTCATTTGGCGACCGACCGAGCGTGTCCCGAGTGGATGTAATAGCGTCAAATTAAATTGACAATGGCTGGTTGCAATTTGTAGTACCGAGAAGCTGATCAGGCTGTGGACAGTAAATTTCCATACAAGTCACGCTATGTGACCAAGGGGGGGCTCAATTTGTCATGGATAATTCCTAATTCTCAAATATTCCAACACAGCCGCTCAATGAAATACCCTATGCGGCGACTCTTTCGAGTACCCAAGCACAGGTTATTGGGGATATGGACGTGGATTCGTCGGGAAGCTATATCGAAGGAACATTAGATGGTATAATAAGTAAGGGGGTTGAACAGACAGGATCCAAAGTTTTGTCGCTTCTAGTAACCGTGGCTTCCTCAGCGCCAGGGGATTTAGATCTTCCAAGTTTAGTGGCAACAATAACAGGGAAAATCCAAAAGTTGTTAAGGGATGTGCGACGCTTTAATAGCCATAATCGTAGAACTGCTTAAATCAAAGCAGGTAGTGTTGTCCAAGGTAATCTTGTCTGAGTTAACTATATATACGTTTGTTTGGTGTGTTTTATATGGTTAGTTATTTAAATATGATATAATGGAATTCTAGAAGCATTAGGAACAAAAAATCGGACCTTGAGCAATTAATTTTTTCTCGTGATATCCATATAGTAGCGTTAAGTGAAACGTGGCTCGGGTATCAGGATAATTTTGTTATAAATAAATTTGAAATATTTAGGTCTGATAGACCTGCCCGAGCGGGAGGTGTCACGTTGTTGTTAATTAGGTTGGACATTCAATCTGTTGAAATAACATCGGGCAATTTTCAATATCCTTGGGAGTTTGTAAGGATAAAAATATTTTCCGCTGGCAGGACATTTTCAGTTATAGCTTTATACAACCCTACACCGGATAATTTTGATAATAATTTATGGGATCAATTTGTCGGAGGTCTACCATCCCCGGTTACTATCTGCACGGGCATGAAAGCGCACCATGTGCTGTGGGGCTCTCCTTAAATAGATCGTTGTGGGATAAAGATTCATGAAACTTTAGCGGTGTTACCTCTAGTTATATAAAATACAGGGAAGTTTACGCGACTTAACAGACCTCCGTATCCTAACACGTGCCCAGAGCTTACTTTTGCGTCATACTTAACTTGGGATACAATTGGTGACTCCATGGGCAGTGATCATTTACCAATTATTTTGACAATAGAAGCTCAGCTCTCATATAACTATAAAACTGTTCCTCTGGAAATACAAAAAAGCAAATTGGGAATTATATTCGACAAAAGTGGAGTTAACAGTTCAAAATTTAGCGGTGTACCGTGATCCGTTAGTACAGTACGACAACTTTGTTAACGCGCTACAGAGCTCAGCAAATGTGGCAGTACCAACCTCAAATAGTGGGGGTCATAGGAGTATTAAACGATGCCCGTGGTGGACAGAGTCATGTTCTAAAGATATCACTCAAAGGAGGTTATCATTATATATTTTAAAATAAAATTTTAACCTGATTAACTATGAAAACTACTGTCACACGGCAGCAAATACGCGACGAACTTTGCTACGTGCGAAGCGTGATTCTTGGTGGCTATATTGCGAGTCTCTTTCCCCCGATGTATCTCTGACACAGGTTTGGCATAAAATCAAATGGTTCAAGGGTAGTGTTAAGACTTTGGGATCCCTACTGTTGACTTAGAGGCATAGGCGGAATCATTCGCTGGTAGGGTAATACCGGATTCAGTTATGTGCTCCCCGTTGGGATTCCCCAATTTCGGTGTTCCTGAGCTCGATAAACGTTATACTAGCAGTGAAATAAGGGCAGCGTTGAATCGAGTGCAACACACGGTGGTTGGCCCAGACAATGTGTCCTATAGTATGTTGAGAAATTGTCGTCTGTTTCTCGACGAGCGCTGCTAGAGATATTTAACTTTCTGTGGGAGGAGGGGGTAATACCAATGGCATGGAAATTTTCCTTTCTGATTCCTATTCTAAAACCGGGTAAAAGCGCGGAGTTAACAAGCTCTTATCGGCCTATTGCACTCTCATCTTGTTTTGGTAAAATCATGGAACACTTAGTTAAAGTCTGTTTAGAACAATTTCTGGAAATGAACGAACTCCTTAATCCTATGCAATTTGGTTTTAGAAAGGGACGTTCCACGCTTAATAGCCTCTCTATATTAGTTTCTGATATTCAAATTTCTCTATCACAAAACTCATTTGTGTCAGCTTTTTCCTCGATATACAGGATGCGTACGATAATGTCGAGCATTCTGTGTTATTTGATAAACTTTTTCACCTGGGTTCTTCTAGCAAAATGTGTTATTGGTTAAGCTATCTCTTTCAGAATAGATCGTACACTATAAAGATAGGACAAGTTAGATCATTTCCTAGAACTCAATGAAGGGGCATACCACAGGGATCAGTGCTCAATCCTCTGTTATATGCAGTCTATTCGAAAGATATTGATAGTTCTTTTCCGGTTGGTATAACGACTCTACAGTATGCGGATGAAGTAGTAATATAAGTTCGGTCTTGTAACTGGTTAGAGGGGGTGGGTAAGTTACAAACAGTGTTTCCTTTGCTTTCAAATTGGTTGACAGCCCACTTTTTGACTCTAAATGTATCTAAATGTTTTGCGGTAATCTTCACCCGACATAAAGTGCGAGATAACTCAATTAGGCTAGTTTATGAAGGCCGTCGAATTCGGGTACAACCGATGGTGCGATTTTTAGGCATGGCAATAGACATGAAGGGATCTTGGCTCCCTCATATTTTGGAACTATCTGGAATATGTAACAGGTTTATAAATACTATAAGATCAGTGGCGGGTGTCTCGTGGGGTTCGCACCCATATACAATGTTAAAAATGTACCGCGGGCTTATACGGTCACGATTTGAGTATGACTGTTTTTTTATATCCCACTGCATTTAGATCCACACTAGCAAAGCTGGATAAGATCCAATATGCGGCTTTAAGACTGTGCCTTGGCGCTTGTCGTACATCAGCAACCAACGCAATCCTTACTGAAGTGGGAGAACTCCCTTTATTTCTTAGGCGCCGTCTGTCGGTGGACACGTTTTTTACTAAAGATTGTTCAACTTCTAGTTATCTGTGACGCAGACTTTGGATCCTTACAAATTATGTTGAAACAAAACAATATTGGTTAAACAAAACATGTCCTTCTCTGGTGGATAGTTTTTAGGAGTTGAATGAAATCCTTCAGTATATTTTTTCTCTTCCCTATTTGGTACAGTGTTTCACTGGGGGGAATGATGCATTCTGGGATGAACCAGTGATGTTATCTATTCCTGATTCAGGAATAAAAAGAGTTACCCATCCGATTGAACAGAAGTTAAATGCAGTAAGGTATATGAAAGAAAGATGGATTAGATACAGACTTATATTTACAGATGGTGCTAGG
This sequence comes from Timema shepardi, assembly GCA_902151425.1. NCBI lineage: Eukaryota > Metazoa > Arthropoda > Insecta > Phasmatodea > Timematidae > Timema > Timema shepardi. The sequence goes on from CABFVX010007736.1 coordinate 13,554, forward strand.
AGGGGAGGGGAGCCAGCCTTAGTGGGTACAGCCTTCTATGACAGTAGTACTAATTACGTCAGTCATATAGACTACAATCCGATGCATCACTATTTATAGCGGAATTATTTGCTATCCTACAGGTATTGAAATATATCTTATCTTTACGTCCGCAGCTTGTAGTGGTATTATGTGATTCCCATAGCTCTTTGGAGTCTATAAGTGGCTTGTCCAGCCCTCCATCCCACCCATTGATAATTCAAATACTCGATATATATATATATATATATATTCTTTCTTCAATGGCACTGAAGATATTGTCTTCAATAAGCCAGGAGCACTTGTCTAAACTTTTCTAAACACGAGACTAAGATAGAAATCATTTTGTAACGGAACAAGAAATTTAAATTAATATACACAATAAAACCCAGTAGAAACTGGATTTGCAGTGAGAAACAAACTGGCGGTGGGCAATCTCAACCACTCTTCCTACTCCACGCTCCCGTCCGACTGGATCCATGGTCTGAGGAAGGGGGGAACCATTAAAAGTCTGTTAAACTCTCACGTACTTGACCTAACTTCGCGAAAGTCGCAGCAGCGTCTATGCGTAAAGAAGCTTTTTTCCTCCAATTTTCCAGGCAGCCAACAGTTTAGGTATAAAAGTTCCTTACAGAATATATAACAAGTAAACCCCTATTGTTTATTGAAGTAGAAGCTAGTTTATGATTTTATCACTAGACACATACAATAAAAAGTACATTCAATATATGTATAAGTGGCGTTATTTTGTAAAAGTGGCAATGAACTTTTTTTAATATCCTAATGACAAAGAGTAAGTAAGTAAATTTAACTTATAATCAATAAACGCACCTTTAAAAATAGTTTAATCTAATCTTCTTTAAGATTCTCGGGGACGTTAAATATTTAACTATCTGGAATTCGCGTCGTATCACACTGGGCAATCCATGCTAGCCTTTTTTAAAAATTTATAGTAGCCCTCTGGCTACGAATACCAATTATTATACCTTCAATATCATGCTAAAAATTTACACATTTTTGTTTTTAATGTTGGGAACATTGAAAGTTGACAAATTCGTCAACAAATATTTTTAAAGTACATTGACAAAAAATAAGAAACTCCCTTGTTTTGTATTTTTATAGTGAAAATGACCCACGAAATTACTGGAACTAGGTAATTCATGCTTGTATTATGATTTTTATTTAATCGAATTGTATTTTTTCTCATTATTCTGTCTGACAGTTCATAGTAAGGTCATCAATCACAATAAATTAAATATAGACACATTAGCCATATGTGGAAATTTTAGATGCATTTAAACTCTTGTTAAACGTGAGCATTGAATGTACATGGAAGTTTAAATGTATTTGGTTTAGAAAATTAAAATTTTAGCACACCTTTGTCACTTTTTAAAATCCAATGTGTCTACCGGTACTGTGAAGATATGGATGGTAATGAGTAGGCTTAGTACCAGTTTGTACGCTTAGTAGGCCTAGTTCTTATCTATTATGTAGGGAATTTTTTTAATCACCGCATTTTACGAACTATTCGGGTTGTAAGGATAATTACTAATTACTCTGTGTAATAAATAGGCAAGGTTAAATTTATTGAAAGCATCCGCATTTGCGCGGAGAAAATGAAAAACCAGCCTCATTACACCTGACCGTAATTTTAACTCTCATATCGCCGTCATCGACAGTTCAGATGGCTGTATCACGCATGGGGGGTGGGATTCTTTAATTTGATTATATGTTGTATAGGTTTATGCTAATTATAAATGTAATACTTTTGACAATCTATAGGCCATACACAACAACAAAAGCAAATCTCCAATGAAATAATTAATATTTTAATATAATTCTATATATAGTTTAACTTTTTTTTTTAGAAAACTCACTTAATTGGCAGAAGAATGCCACAGCATGGCATTAAATGTATTTTAATTCGCAATAGTCGACATTTTTACTATTATAATCTATTCTAAACAAACAAAACCTAACTGTTCATCATCAACAACATATTTTTTCATTAAAAAGTCCAGAATTCTTAAATATGTTTCACTAAAATACTATATTATTCACAAACATGGTCACAGAACACATTCATGTTATTTTGATACTCAGTCATATAAATTTCTATTCTATTAGGCTCTTTTGATCCTTCAATTGAACCTTGTCATAATATAATTTAAAAACCAAAATTACTTGAAATTCTTATTCATTTACACATTAAAAGTTTGGTTAAACTTGGTCGGGATAGTTTTAGTTATAAACATAAATATTTTGTACCCAAAATATCTATTACGTGCCTAAATATCTCTGATGCCATTGAGATAACTTCCAGTTTTGATCGAACAGTATGATGGTCTATTTTAGGTAGTTTATTTAGAAGATGTACAAATAATAATAATAATAAATAAATAAATAAATAAAACCCACTTTGGTGAACACATGATCATAGGCGCTACTCTCACAGTAGACCAGACTCCCAATGACTGGGAGAGTGGAGACCTAGGTTCAAATCTTGGTCAGCTGTGCAGAGGGTGTTAGCTTCAAAAATTATTTTACACTCTCCCTTGATGCAAATGTGGGCAATTTTCCTCTAAATATAATCTTCCTAATCCCTAAAACCACTAGCATAAATAGTAAATAAGCATTTAACCCGAACAGCTAGGAAAACACAATGTTAAAAAAACCTATTAATTTACAAGTATTATGCCTGTTTAAAATAGGCCTACACTGATAGTTTTATGTGAATGAATATAAAATTGAGGCGATCCATGAATTGTTACACAAAATGGCTGAATGCTTTTCAGTTAAATAGATGAGTGTTTATAGTTTTTTAAACTAAGCCTATATATAATTATGTTACAATAATAATTTAGTTATCATTAGAAATTTGATTTTGTTGTGTGCATAGATGATCAATAATACTATGTAAACAAAAATTAAAGACTCCATCCTCAATGTGTAGCCTACTATTCCCAGGACACCTTAGACCATTCAACCTCTGAAGCGGCTATTTAAGATAATAATTTGGCCAGAAGTTGTAATAGGAGGCGTACCACTACTAATTTATTTAGAGTTTGGTTTTTCTTCAATGTCTTCCCGGTTGTATAGGCCTAAAGTAGAAGAAAGTTTTGGCTAACATGGTAAAATGTAAATAAGATTTTTTATTTGACTCACTGTTAGGTAAATATGGTGTAATCCATGTGTGGTGTGAGAGATTCAAAGTTTTCACTAATAATTAGTCTAATTATTAGTCTTAACATATTAACTGCTGACCTGTAACTATGGGTGTTGCTGGTGTTCGCTGTGTTTATTTTTCAACTCAGCATTTTTTAAATTGTATTTGACACTTAAGGTAGGCCTCTAACTAAATATTAAAAATAATTTTTTTGTTAATAATTTCCATTGAAAAGTAACATATATGCGCCTCTAGCACGTATTGATGAGAACGGAAACTATGTGTGTGCCTTTTTGTGCATTCTTTTCACAAAAATAAAAATAACTAATACCATTTAAAACTGTGAGGTCAGCTTTAATTTTACCAGACTTTGTTTGGAACCATGTTTTAAAATTGTTTATAGTAAGAATTACAGTTTTTCTCTTTGGTATCAATTTGTAGCAAAAAAAAAATCCAAGACGCTCAGATGCTCCAACAGCAATGTGAACCACACATTTATCTAATAAAGACACTTTTTAGTCTCACTTCCATTCATGTGTAACCATTAGCATCTACCGAAGAAGTGTGGTGATGATGTGCATGTGTGTTGTGCGCACCTAACATGCTACTATGTAAAATAGGCTTGTTGTAGGCATAAATCTTTTGTTTTTCTTTATATCTTCTTCTCATATGTTTGTTTATTGTTTGAGTATGGGCATAAAGTTCTATTTAAACTCTTGCCAGTTAATGGGGAAAGACTGTCTGTACCAGGGTGTCTACTGGGTCACGAAAGTCACGAAAAAGTCACTAATTGCAAAACAAGGTCACGAAAGTAAAAAAAAAACTCACGAATTTTTAATATTTTGTTCATAAAGTCACGAAAATAATTTTAGTTTGAATTTCTCGCACATCGTAGCAATGCGAATGCTTAAAAGATAGCGCTATCCACTACACGTGATAGCACGCGCCAGTCGGAAGTTGCCTGATTGTTTTGTTTGTGATTCCAACAACAAGGTTAACGTTCACCATCTTGTATTAAATTTTAATGTGGCGTGCTACTTGTCTCGTGGGGTGTGTGAGTGCATTATGCCGTGTGTGTGTGTTTACAAATAATGGTTTTCGAGTGAATGAATTGGAATTCAGGTTCTGTAGATGATACGGGAAAATACCTGGACATTTTCTACACAAACCGTGCGTTCATCTGTGTTGTGGATCTGGATCAAGATGTTGGCAGCAATTATCAATTTTTTATGCTTTCAGTGATCCGACTGCAATTTGAAGGCGGTGTAAAATGTATATTATAATTTCAAATTAACGTTGGCAATAAATAGCAATCGTTTTCGTAGTGAAATATGGTGTATTTTTTTATAAAATATAAAATAATACTATTAGTGTTAATATTTTATCCTTGACGTAATTCATTTAATTTTAAAGTCCATTCATTCAAAATAGTTGAAATTTACCAATTTTTAAAATGATTTTCGTTGTCTTATGGGCACATAAAATACTAGGCCTAAATTATTTTTAATCGTGTGTTGTGAAAAAAATCCATAATTTTATTGGGGGCATTCAAATATTTTATGTGTGAAGTTTAGGCTAATCTGTTAAAATATGCCTGGTAAATGTTCGTTCAAAGAGTTTTGGCTGACTGTTGAAGAAAATAAGTGGTTGCGCCCTGTTGATGATGACCAGTATAAGGCTTATTGTACATTTTGTAAATAGAAATTTGATATAAGCCACAGTGGGTTGAATGGAGTGAAAATTCATGGAAAAGGTAAGAAGCATTTGGAACTAACCTCTGCCCTACTCCAAGGTAAGCAAAGAATGCTCAGCTTTATATCTTCTGAAAAAGTTGGATGTAAACAGCCAGAACCGGCAAAAGAATTATTACCTTCCACAAGTAGGCCTACTTCTGAAAATGATGTATATTTGGTTGCAGCTTCATCTACATTAGTTGTTTCATCTTCCTCATCTTTTGGAGGACCTTTAAGTAAATTTTGTGTAAATGATGATACCTTGAAAGCAGAAGTTCTGTGGTCCATATATAAGGTTATGACTCATACTTCTGACAGAGGTTTATGTATTTCCAGTGATATTTTCTCAGTCATTTTTCCTGACAGTGTAATAGCTCAGAAGTTCAAAATCCAAAAAGACAAACTTGGCTATTTGACAACCTTTGGTCTTGGCCCCTTCTTCCAAGAAAAACGTTCAGCGGAGTTAAAGAAGATTGCATTTTTTTGCAGTTTCACTTGACGAAAGTCTCAATATTATTGCCCAAAAAGGACAAATGGACATCATTGTCTGTTATTGGAACTCAAGTTTAAATGTGGTTTCGACCTGATACTTGAACTCTGTGTTTTTAAGGCATTAGACTGCAGCTGACCTCCTTGATTCCTTTACGTCAGGTATGTCTGAATTAGGACTGCCTTTAAAGAATTATCTACAAATTGCTGTTGATGGACCTAATGTAAATTTATAATTCCTTAAGGACTTCAATCAAATGATGGGAAAAAATTTAGATAACTCTGAAGACAAGAAACCTATTGATGTTGGCACAATCAAATGATGGGAAAAAATTTAGATAACTCTGAAGACAAGAAATCTATTGACGTTGGCACATGCTCTCTTCATACAGTTCATGGGGCTTATAAGACAGTTCATAATTTTCTGCACTCGTTGTATTATCTGTTTAAATATTTTCCATCTCGAAGATCTGATTACATCCTCTCAAGTGGATCAGACCTCTTTCCACTTAAAATGTGTTCCATCAGATGGGTGGAAAACTCAAAAGTAATTGAAAGAGCCTTGAAAATGATTCCACATTTAAAGAAATATGTGGCTTTTGTGTGTTCCAAACCACCTGAAACAAAGAATTTCGATGTTGTACAAGACTTCCTAAAAGATAACCTTCTTGAAGCAAAACTCTTTTTCTTACAGTCAGTAGTAGGAGAAGTGGAACCATATCTTAAAATATTTCAAAATGACAATACAATGTTGGCCTTTGTACATGCCGAACTTTATTCGATGGCACGTAGCATTGCTGCTCGAGTCCTTAAGGCAAAGGTTATAAGGAATGTGAAAAACTCAGGACAGCTCTTGGCAATTGATGTCAAAAATGAAAATCTATTGAGCTTTTCGGACGTAGACATAGGCTTTGGTGCGAAGAAATTTTGTAAAAATGGGAAAGAACTTGATGTACAGCTCTTTAGAAAAGATTGCAGTCACTTTAGTGGAAATGTTTCAAAAACTGACTGGGCCTAGGTCTCCATTACGAAAGTGTATGGTGAAAGGTATGAAGTACCTTTCACCAGCAGTAATGACTAGTGGCACTCTAAGAGTACAGCGGGTTAACATAGCACTCGAACAACTCACTTCAAACAACCATATTGCATACATTGAAGCTGAACACATAAGAAAAACTACCTTGAAATCTGTGAGCAGTCTTCTGTTCAAGAAGAGCTGAAGACATTTGATTTCCATGAAACCAGACTAGATTCTTTTCTCTCCAACATCTTCATTAATGCAAAAGCTTGCAAGGCATTGCTGTCATTTTGCACGATGATATTTACAATGTTCCATGGTAACAGTGCTGTTGAAAGAGGTTTTTCAGTAAACAAGGAATGTTTGGTTGAAAATATGAAAGAGCGTTCTCTAATCTCCCAACGCAGCATATATTCAATGGTTCAGTCAGTAGGTGGCATAAAGAATGTGGAATTTACAAGTGGGATGCTGCATGCAGCTAGGCGAGCAAGTTCCAAAAAGAGGGAAGCAATTGAAGAAATGAAGAAGAAAGAAAGTGAAGACGCTAACAGATCAAAAACAACATCGAAAACTGTAAATAAACTCGAGGCAAAGAAAAGAAAACTTCTCCAACAGGCTGAAGAATAGGCTTCAGCACTTCAAACTGAAATCGACTTGGAGAAGAAATGACTGAAGCAGATGTAAATCCTGTATGTTGTGATTTTGTGTATAAACTAAATATTAGGTGACAAATTTGGACAATATTAGATTTTTATGTTTTTGAGAGACTTCAGCTTCTGGGAGCTTCAAATATCTTTAATTACAAGTAATTTTTCTTGTTGGTATGATTATAGTAATAGTTTTTACTTGTGTTTGTTATTATATCTAGGCCCGATGCACAATATAATGTTCGACCGTTTACCGAAGGAATTTTTTTTGCACCGCGTCTTACTGCACGTTTGGGCTATATGCCCCCGAAAGTATTTTGTGGTCAAAAAAGATCACCAAAAAGTCACGAATTTTTGTTCCTCTAACTGAGTAGACACCCTGTGTACATTTCCTGTCTGCATTTCATTTCCTTTGAACAGCGGTCCTCTTGGGTCTGATGGTCGGGTGTGAGTTGAGAGGTCAGTAAAGTATACATTCAGTAATGCCCTTTATCAAATCTTAAGCTAGTTGTTTTGTACTTAATTCTAAGGTTTTTAATAATCTAACATGTTGAAATATGTTCTTCTCATGTTTGTTTTAACAAAGTAAAGAAGAAATGATAAAGTATGACCTACAATTACTCGTTTTATTTAGAGTTGATCATTGAGTGAACAGTTTCTTTCTTGTAGTTGGGAGGGGTACTCCTGTTTGGCGACTGTTTGAACTACTTGCTTGGGGTGGGCTGGTCTCGATGGCTCAGCCATTAGGTCCTTTCGAGATAGACATTCATACATTACTGTTGTTACACGCAATAGGCTCACTGTTGTTTGAATGCGAATGTGTTGTTAAGTGTAGTATGCAAGGACATAAAGTAGGTGTTAAGTTTAGTTTTAGTGACAAAATTTACTTGCTAAGAGAAGGGTGCAGTGTTTTTTTTTTGTTTTTTTTTCAAAGAAATGACATCAAAGTGTGAATGAAGCGTTAGTGACAAGTAAGAGCTGGACACTAAAACTTCACTAACATTTAATTAATAATCACACAACACTTGGCCTCATTCTTGTATATCATCTTTAGTCACTGATAAAACCCATTCATTTTGAGCGTGTTAAAAAATAAATAAACAAACATGGTATGTTTTGTCTTTCAGAAAAAGATTGCGGAGCCTGAATCGCGAAGAGGACTGTTGTAACTTCATGCCGATATCTAAGAGAAACAATTTGCACAGTAACAATAGCTCTCTTTACATTGGATTTCCACACCTACACACAGAGCATGCTTTGGTCAAACAGGTGAGGACAGGTTTCTAACGCCATTCTTCCAGCAAAAGTACAAAATTGGGCTCCTTATTCAGATCTACAGAACTAAATTCAATATAGTGATGATGCACTCTATATGTCCCATACAAGGCTATCTTTCTTTGTCATGGTAATTTATTTCAATATTTTATTCACTTTATTACACACACAAGAATATGGAGAATCAAATTATGCCAAGATTTATAAATTTAGAAAACTTTTAATGAAGATTATATCCAAACACAACTCACTAAGAACTCGCCAAATTCACAAAGTAATGTGTATAATAATGACCATGTGTCACTTACCCATGATCCTGTGTGTCATAATGGTTATGTTATCATCCAGTCCTTCCAACTAACTATTTAAAATAAATGGTAAGGCACAGTCACACAAACTTTTTAAAAAATTCAAATTTTTCAGAAATCAGTTATTTTTAATAAAATTAATCTCAAAGAAAAAAATAATTAAAAAAACATTAATGCATATTGTAAAAAAATTACCAGCTACCTCATTTTGAAAAAATTGTTAGTCATTTTTAAAATATTTTAAATTAAAAACTTGCAATATATTAAAACCCTGAATATATTCGGCCATATCTCTAGCGTTCAGAAAATATTTCTTTTATACAAATATATTCGTCTATCACTTGTAATTACTCCGTTAGCTGCTATAGAGCAGTTACAGTGCTCATTTGGTTGGCATTTATGGTGCTAGGTAGCAGCTTAGACTTCACAGTTGAAATGAGACCACACATGTCCCGCCAAGGAGCAGTGATGTTATTGTTCTTTTGTCTGAATAATTATTTTCTTAGCTATAAAGTAGATAGTAACCAAACGGTTTGATGTGCTTACAGTACCATAGTTTTGATTGTTTTCTTTGAAAAAAAATTGAAATTGAAGATATGGTTATTGAATTAATTGAATCAGAAAGTTAGTCAGGCAGTGATTTATCATCAGAAGATGAAAGCTCAAGTTTTTCTGAGGACAGCCTGGCGAGAGCCCAACATTGGATACAAATAAACACTTCTTCTGAGCTTCCACCTTCTTCACCCTAGTACATCAACCTATCAACCTCTTTCTTGATAAGGAGTTTGTGAACATTGCTCTGACTGAGACAAACAGGTATGCACAAGAAAGATACACTTCAAATGATGAGATGCGTACATTTATTTGTGTTATTCTACTTCAGAGTATTGTGAAGCAACCTATCAGATTTATTGGAGTAAACAGCCTTCACATGCAACTCTGTTTTTTTGCCAAGTTCTCAGCTATAAACATTTTCTTAGAGCTAATGAAATGCCTTCATTTCTCTGATATTTGTGTCTACAGCTCTGAAAACCACCCACAACCGAATATGGACAAAATATGACCCATTTTAGATTAATTGGATAAAAAATGTAGCAGTGTTTGTACTCCAGAATGTGATGTCACCATTGATGAAAGTTTGATGCTCTATAAGGGTAGGTTAGGCTGGGTACTCTCAAAAGTGCTAGACTTGGAATGGGACATAGGTCACATTGGTATATTTTACATGTCCAAACAGGTGTAACCAGGCCGTCGCAAAGAAATCTCCAGGAAATGTCTGCATCACAACTATTTGTGGGGTACTGGTACAATATCGTCTGGAAGACCACCATCATTCAGTTAGGCAGTACACACTACATACATTTTCTTATGTGGTTGAGGAAATTCAACATATTCCCCAAGAAGACCACTCAAGTAGGAATACTTAGTAATGTTTGTATCAACCTGTATTTGGTGCAAACAGGTAACGTTTCAAACACCAAACATTTGCCAGGCACTGCAAACTGAGCTATAAGACCCTGACAGAGCACCAAGTGAAGGAATATTCAAACCTTCAAGGTGAAGTTTGTAAGATAACAAATTCTGGTTTCGCCTTGGCCTTTTTTTTTTCTAGATATATATGTGAGTCGAAGAGACATGACTTTACTAGGAAGGTGGGCAACTCCAGCTCCCCCAAATCATATATCAGCAAACACGTAATGTGACTTAACCAATGATTACCATTCCAAAACATATTGACATACAACCTATTAATATCACAAATGAATTTCACTGATTGTTGGAGTACTGTAAGCAAATGTGTCAACTTAGATCCAAAGAGTTGATTTATTAATAATCTTCTGCCTCTATACGAGGTCATGTAAAGCCAACGAGTTCACTTCATAAAACTATGACAAAGTTTACTTTCCACCTCATTCCTGTTTTTGTTAACCCAATGTTCAGTGTTTTCGATGTATATACCAAGATATTTATGTCCCTCAGAAGACCACCGGTAATTGTTGGGCTCATCCGTTCTGTTTCTCCAATTTCCAACCCAGAGAGCTTTAGTCTTGACCACATTCCATTCTGCTCCAGACTTACAACTATATTTCATAAATGCTGTAGAAAGTTCCTTAAACCTATAATTATATGTGATGAATAGCGTCACATCATCTGCATATGCAGATACAACTAGAACTTCAATAAAAGATGGTAATCTAAAACCATAATTTGACAAATTCTGTCTGCATATATGTAAGAAGGGTTCTATACAAATAGTAAACAATGGGCCAGATAATGGGTCACCTTGCAATACACTGCATAACACTGGAATTGGCGCCGTTAATACATCTCCAACTCGTAACAAACACTGTGACTCTAGGTATAAGGTACAAACATACGATATATACTTTGTTTCGAACCCGAATTTAGACATCGTAGAAAACATGTGGATGTGTTCAATAGTCATAAGCCCTTTTCTCATCAAGGGAAATTACAGAAAGGGGTATATTTCTGGCATTGGCACTGTGAATAACATCTCGTATAAGATGCAAATTTTCATATATGGACTGTTGAGGGATGCAAAATGTCTGGAAATAATGAATCACATTAGGGAGAACAGCTTGCATCTCAGGAGCTATGTAACAAGACAATATTTTATAGGCAACATTAAGTAAAGAAATTAGTCTCCAATTATTTATCAAAGTCTTATCTCTGTCCTTGGGAAGCAAAATAACAGATTTATTCATTGATGTTGATAGCTTACCGGATCCTAAAACAACAAGAACCATCTTTAAAAACATTGGTCCAATTTCTTTCCAAAAACATTGATAGAACTCACACTGCAGACAATCATATCCGGGAGCTTTATTTTTCTTGAATGTATGAACTGCTTCCGTCAACTCCACTAAAGAAATCTCTTGAGTCTCACCCATTCTTTTGATCTTTAGATAAGGAGGGAAGACCATTATATAGTTCTGATACTTCAATACTTGTTACTAAACACAAAGAAAAATGTTTCTTATAATGTTCACAAGTATAATTACAAATTTCACTTGGGTCAGACGTGATTTGTCCGTTTACATTCAGAAATTCTAAAGAAAGTTGAACTGTACAGTTTCCTAATATCTGCTTCACAAAGACGGAGAAAGTCAATTTCATCTGACGTCCAAATACCCTTGGATTGAATTCGTTGAACCATAACTTCCAATTAACTAATTTCAGCGTAAACAATTTTGAGCCTATCCACAGAGATTTGCAGAAAAACTTCACATACTTCTGACTTAAACTCGTCCTACCACAACAATGGGTTTTTATTATGGTACATATGTTTTGAATAAAAACTGGCTATATTACTGATAATTTATTTGTAATGTTCATCCTCTAAAAAAATTGTGTATTGAGCCTCTTTATGCTTTTTTGCATCTACTTGAAGCAAACACATACACGCAGAGTGGTCAGAAAAGGATGGAATTATATTTGGTCGTCTGGTAAAATGATTCAAGCTAGGGTTTACATAAATACAGTCTAACCATGAATGAGGCACATTTTAATGAACACCCATATATTTGAAACCTCATTCATCAGGATTAGCGTTTTTCCAGACATCATACAATTTATTAAGTGAAACTAGGCACTGAAGAGCCTGTCTAAGCGCTAGTCCGGTCTCAGTACAATTAATCTTGTATTCTGGTAGAAGCGTTACAATCCAATCATCGACCAAAAACACATGCTCTAAGACATCAAGGTACTGTAAGTATTGTGTCAAAACCTCGACCACAAAGATGACGTGAACACTATCTTGAGGCATGTATACATTAACAAAATGATACATTTGACCAAACATTCTTGATACTACAACATGGTTATATCCTGGTTCCAATAGTGTTTTTCATAACCTCATGGTCTATAGATGATCTGATTGCAATTAGTGCCCCAGAGCTACCTTGAATTGAAGGGGCGATAAAAAAGGTAAAATCTACTCAGGTATATGACGTAGGTGGTGAGCTTAAGTTGGTTTCCTGTAAACACAATATGTCTGCTTTTACACGTTTTGAGTACACAGAAAGCATCTACTGTTTGCTATTAGTGTGTATATAGACCCCGTGCATTAAGAATGGGAGCACAAATCATGAAAAATAAAGAATGGTAGAAACACATTGTGCAGTTATATCAATTGATCATTAAATATTTTAAAACTTAATAGCCTGCTTCTTGCAGTGACTTTATAAAATGCAACAATCATAACCTTAGATTGTGACTTTGCCAAATGCAACAATCGTTGCCTTAAATTGTGACTTTGGACACAGAGTAATGAATCCTGCAACATTTCTGCTTGGTCCTTATACATGGTTATGAACTCACACACCACCGCAACAGTGTTTTTAAAACACCTAGATTTGTTTTTGAAACTTGAAAATATTTCTTTATTCAAAGGGTATTGTTTGTCTTTAGAGTATAACCCAAACGGGTAGTAAGACGCGGTGCAAATAATAATAATAATAATAATAATAACTATACTGACAGTACATAGTCAACAGATGGCACACTAACTGATTTAACGGGGTCAGCACTGTCCCTGGCCTCAAAATATACTCGCCATGGCATATTATGTATTGTCAAATTAACATACAAATGAAGTAAGTCATCCCTGTTAGGGATAATATAAACAATACATCTAAACGAGCAGACATGATAAAATTGTGGTAATCTATAGCTTATTTTAATTTCCCTCATCTGACTTGTAATTTTCCCATATTTAGACAAGTTTGTTAACAGCAGAACATTTGTAATACCGGGTGTAAAATTAGAAAGCACTATTTTGTTTTAATGGATGAACTAGCAAATCTAAGAATTGGAACAAAAATATGGTATATGGAACCCTCCCCCCTCCCAATCTTCTATCATTTCATTAACACTCTTAATTTCCCATAAATAAACACACTTGTCCCCCACTTATGTTGGATGTATAACAAATATTATCCAAACTAACCAAATAATCATCCAATACTTTACCGGGAACAATGGTGTCCAAAACAATCGCCAGTTTGCAGTCTGGCCTGTTCGATGACATTCCATGTCGTCTAGGATCCGAACCTGGCACACTTGAGTGACCTCCATTCATATGGAGGACAACACAACACATACAAATCACTAGTAAAGATATTAAGAATCAAATAGCCGAAAACTATTATTGTGTTTTTAGAGATGAATTCTCCATCTAGATATAATATTCTTAAAATTGAAAAATGACACCTGGGCACGTGAATCGAACACGAAGACAAATGTCCCGAGTTTAATTCCCTTGTCAAGGTGTCATTTTTCAATTTTCATAACTAATAAATATAGATAAACCCAAAATATCCGCGAGATTAAATAAACACAAAGTTCACAGCTTAGCACACAACTTTATGGAGCAACATCCCACACACATCCACTCGCTACGAGAGCAACAGACAGACAGACATGGGGACTTACTGAAATGTAAAATCCACTTTGTTAGGCTTGGGGACACACAAAACGTAAAGATTCATTATATAATCTTGAACTTGGAAATTTCAAGATTACAATATTTTTTCTTTATATGAAAAAATAAAAAAAACATTTAGGATTTCTATAATATTGGGTGGGACTCCCAATAGTTAAATTACATATAGGCCCTCAGCTATGTTGCTCTGTACAATACTGGTAGGCACTGGCCTATTTCTACGAGACCTCTGTGTGACGTTGAAGTGGCATAGGGAAATATAAGTAAATTAATATTTAATACATTTAGTGATGTTGTATATACTCTGACTTATTGGTTAGAAAAAACAATGTTGTGGATAAACTTTTACATTTATTATATCATAACCCACAAATCAAAACTTTACCACTTTACAATTTACTCTAATAGGTGATGATGGTGATGAACAATAAATCATCCTAAAACAAACTATTACTAGCTCTGAGCACCTTATCAACAAAAGTTCAAGTTCATTAAAGAATATAATTGGCCAAGAGGCCTTAAAGTTACGAAAAAAACTAAGTTAACTATAAGTGTTCTGAATTGGTCTTTTGCGACTCCCATTTCACTCACAACCCCTCACATATACCCTTGAGTTCTTGTTCATCTAACGGTTGTTACTGTGACCATTTGTCTCCGTTCGGCGGTCCCAGCACACGGATTTACACACAGTCCAAATCCAGCGAAACAAATAACTCAAGAACACATACCTTTCCAGCGATTGTTTAAGTACCTCTGAACATGCATCCAATCCTTATCAAGGACACTCTTGGGCTTCTTTAGATAGTTAGCCTTCAACACAAGCAATATTTTCCTTGCCACACAATTAATTTTTGACCTCTAGCATTCACCAGCTATCTCCAGCCAAGCGTCTCTCTCAAGCTCATGTTTTTTTAACAACAATACTTTTTGTCCCTATCTATCGCTGCCAACTCATAAACCCAAATTCTCCTAACTACACTACCACACAATTAATTTAATTAAGAATGCTATGAATTACATATATGTATATATACATACAAACTGATTTAGTTATGAATAATTAGGATTGCTATTCTTACCAAGAGATACGAGTAAACATTTACTCGGCTCAAGGAGTATTATGTGTGGATGGAAAGTTGGAAATCAT